>JZLH01S0173687.1:31871-42315 GCA_001188425.1 Eucidaris tribuloides | reverse complement strand
GACTCCCGAACCCGGTTTGGGTGGTACCCCTTCTGAAATCAAAAGTTAGTCCATAGGGAAGCTCTTTACCAAAAATGGTAGCTTTTATCCACAAATAACGGTAATTACACTAAGTCACCCCACTAATCTTTTCCGTAATTTCTTTAATCTCTTTTTCAAGATTTGATTTTTGTACTTGGGCTGCATGAGCACCAACTCTTAGGCTTGGGTGTTGAATCAGAGCATGAAAATTTGGAATTTCCTGTTTTGCCTCCTGTTCTGCGAGTCTAGACACTCTAATCAATTCAACAAAAATTGTTATTACGTCGCATCTTTGTCGTATGTCCTGTTGTAATTTCTCATTGTGAAGCCCTTTCCAATACACTACCCTTAATATCTCATCTTGTGCAGACTCCCAAATACCCTTTCTCTCAGGCTTGTTACATACTGCGGAGTGACCCCCCCCCCCCCGAGATCTCGGCCGTCGATTGCGCGATCGCGTCGAAAATCAGCACGCACGTTACCCATCACGTAATCTACAAGACTGTATAGTTAATTACGAGGAATTAATTTCATATCAATTAATTATGCTAATTTATGCGTAAAATCATAATTAAGCTGTAAATCACTAATTATAGCTCCAAAACTGCTAATTTTTTTGTCTGGACACTCGTTTTAGCATTCTTAGCAAGTTTACTTGAAAAAAATCCGGAATCAAAATTGATTTCCTATGTATTTTATTGTTTTTTCAAATTTCTTATGTATTTCTTTGTTTTTTCAACCTTTTATTTTCTGTTGTTTTTTTAATGAATTTGTCGGGGACACTTTCACGATCATAAACAACACAAAATTAAATAATTTCAACCAATAAAATTCAAAATAATCATACATTTATGAATTTTGGCTGAAAACACAATTTGTATTGAAAATGTACACAAAATCACGTTTTTGAGCGATTTTTTGGGTGACATGCAAGTACAAAATGTTACGTAACTTGGGAACCGCGTACCCGGACGTCGCAAATTTGGTCTCAAAAGATGCGCGACATTCGAGAGAATAAAGTCATGAAACATTTTGCGCTAAACGTCTAGGGGGCGGATTCCGCCCCCCCCCGAGCCTTTTTAGGGTTAAGTGTGCACTTCTGGTATACAACTTCAGATTATTTGTATGGCTACACATTTTATAGAGATTTTGTGAATTGAGTCTTGTCTCGAAGTGGTTGAGACATCATGAATGTTCTAAGCTTGTAAATGATGACCCCTGAAGCATTCAATTACATGTTCGTAATTCACTTCCATATTTCTTAACGTTGCTACTTATCTATCAGCAGTTTATCTTTTCAAAGAGGTTTGTTTGAATCATGCGGACTGGCTCTGCGGGTATGATCTTTTCAGCAGTTTTTGTCTTGAGAACTGTACCGTGTTGTATTCCCCTTCTCATGAACAAAAGTCTTTATCTTGAAATAGTCAAGACTTCATCAGTATTCCTGCAATTTTATAACCTTAAATATGCTGTGCAGTACTGTAGATTTGGAGAATGTTTATATAAAAGCCTTGAACTCCCATCTTCCCCTGCTCCAAGATAGCATTAACGTAGCATTACCCTTTTCAGTGCTGATTCTTCATAGTTTAACCTTCATTCTCCATAAAAGCGTAATTTTAGAACCAATGTCCTGTACAAGCATCAGTGACATCTAATCGTTACTTTGAATTCCTTTGTCAAAGTATCTGGATGAAAAGTTGATCACTGTGGATTCTTCATGGTTTATTCTTCTATCTCCATGAAAGAATAATTGCAACAGAGGTTTCCGGACCATTGTCATGTACAAACAATTTTACACCGGTGTTTTCACAAACCTTCAACTTTGCATTTAATCACAAAGCTGATAGAGATCTTGTGAACTAAAGTCTTTGTCTCGAGGTGGTCGATACGTCACCAGTGTTCTTGCATGTTTATGCCTTGCAGTACTGTAAATTTGGAGAATGTTTTTATGAAAGACTTCAACTTCTGTCTTCCCCTGCTCCAAGACTAACATTAGCCTAGCATTAACCTACATGTATCAGTGGGGATTCTTCATGGTTTAGCCTTCTATCTCCATGAAAGCGTAATTGCAAGAGAGGTTTCTGGATCAATGTCATGTACAAACAATTTTTATAGGGGTGTTTTCACAAACCTTCAACTTTGCATTTAATCACAAAGCTGATAGAGATCTTGTGAATAAAGTCTTTGTCTCGAGGTGGTCGATACGTCACCAGTGTTCTTGCATATTTATGCCTTGCAGTACTGTAAATTTGGAGAATGTTTTTTTATGAAAGACTTCAACTTCTGTCTTCCCCTGCTCCAAGACAACAGTTATGCCTACATTAGACTCACAATGTATCTGTGATCATTCATGGTAGCCCTTCTATCTCCAATGAAATCGTAATTGCAAGAGAGTTCTGGATACAATGTTCCATGAAACAAACAATTTATAGGGGTGTTTTCACAAACCTTCGAACTTGCATTTAAATCACAAAGCGATAGAGATCTTGTGAATAAATCTTGTCTCGAGGTGGTGATACGCTCGACCATGTTCTTGCATGTTTATGCTTGCAGACATGTAAATTGGCAAGATATGTTTCGTTATGAAAGACTTCATACTTCTGTCGTTCCCATGTCTCCAAAAGACCTTAGCCTACATTAACCTACATGGTATCGGATGGATTCTTCATGTTTAGCCTATCTATCCCATGAAAGCGTAATTGCAATGAGAGTTTTCTGATCATGGTCATGTTACAAAATTTTATAGGGTGTTTTCACAAACTTCAACTTCATTAACTCACAAGTTGATAGCAGACTTCTTGGGAATAAATCTTTGTCTCGAGTGTCGATACTCAGCCAGGTTCTTGGCCATGTGTATGCCTTGCAGTACTGTAAACTTTTGGAGAATGTTTTTTAAAAGATCACTTCTTGTCTTCCACGCTCCAGAGACAACATTAGCCTAGCATTAACCTACATGTATCAGTGTGGATTCTTCATGGTTTAGCCTTCTATCTCCATGAAAGCGTAATTGCAAGAGAGGTTTCTGGATCAATGTCATGTACAAACAATTTTTATAGGGGTGTTTTCACAAACCTTCAACTTTGCATTTAATCACAAGGCTGATAGAGATCTTGTGAATAAAGTCTTTGTCTCGAGGTGGTCGATACGTCACCAGTGTTCTTGCATGTTTATGCCTTGCAGTACTGTAAATTTGGAGAATGTTTTTATGAAAGACTTCAACTTCTGTCTTCCCCTGCTCCAAGACAACATTAGCCTAGCATTAACCTACATGTATCGGTGTGGATTCTTCATGGTTTAGCCTTCTATCTCCATGAAAGCGTAATTGCAAGAGAGGTTTCTGGATCAATGTCATGTACAAGCAATTTTTATAGGGGTGTTTTCAGAAACCTTCAACTTTGAATTGTTCCATAAGTCAAAAACACTTAAAACAGCATACCCCACAAACAGATATTGATTTTGTCCCAGTATATTCTGCAAGATGAGGGCCACAACCCACAAAAAAAGCTACTTGTAATACCTGAATAATGTTCAGTGTAGTTCTGTTCCATATGTGAAATAACGCTAATTAAATTATCAAAATTGAAAAGAGGTTTTTAACTAACCATCTTTTCATTTAAAATTTATCAGTTCAAGGTGGATTGGTGTAAGAATAACCCAAATGAAGGGCATTAACAGCCTTTTATTTGACCTTGTACAACTTCAAGAGTACGTTGTTAGGTATCGCCCACATATTTCCCAGTATTTCCCAGTATTTCCCAGGTATTTCCCAGGTATTTCCCAGTATTTCCCACCTGGGTGGGAAATACAGGTATTTCCCGGGAAATTGCCAACCCTGGTGTCCAGTAGCCTGGGATACTTCTCCAGTATCTGTGCAGTATTAGGATCATCTTCCAATCCATGGCTGCCTCCTGTGTGCCTTAATCGTTTTTTTAATATTGACTTTATGTTCAAAGTGTTACAGCAAACTGGTAGACGCGCATATAATTGAAGAAGTTTGAATCATATTTGTGGCGATAACTAGTTTAGATTTTCCCTTTTTCTTAAGTAGCTGCGAAGAGTTGTTTAAATTCTGGAGAATGCATTTATATGACTTTGTGTCACATGTGTGAAAGAAAAGAATAAACTGATGGTTTTGAATAGTAGCATTGTTTATCCTTGCATGATATTAACTAAAGCTGCCAATCATGCCATATGATAGAATATTCATAATCATATTATGCCTTTTCTATAATTTCTGCAACATCCAGTTGTAGATATCGCACATAAACTCATCGAACACCCAACAAAAACTCTTTATAATACCAAACATTTATCTCCTCTGCCTTAGCCAACTGGATGTCACTTAGCTCTAAACTTGCTGATTGTCATTTATCTGTTGTTGAAAGTTTCCATGTTTAGCCGATATTAATTCATCTAATCTGCTCAAAAGACCAGATTGACTCTCCTTTATTTTTGCGTTGACAAGATCAAACACAGCAGACGGCTCCATTTTATTTTGATGAAATACACAAATTAATATGAAGTACAACATGCATTCCCTTTCTACCAGACCCCAGATACTCACGCTCCAATGCATACATGCATCTGTAATTAAATACCTGGGAAACCTCTGACAATGGCTCAACCCGACGTACATCAGCGTAATGTATGTATACGTTAACAGGACAAACAGTATTTACCTGCTATACAAACGTAAATAAGGTAAATATATTAGTGCCAAGGATTCGTTTGGATTTTCCTTGTTTCTTAAACACCGATATGAAAAATTGTTCAATACAACTTGCAGAATCTTCGTGCGGTAGCCCTCACTTCCCGAAGGAGCATTGCGATACTTGCTACAGAGCTCCAAATCAAAGTTTTGTGTTAGGAATGGTCGAGAGGTTACAAGTACCCGACAATTTTTTAATTGCAGGTTAATCTTATGAATTCATGCTGCCAATTGAAGCACGTGATCTCTTTTAATGCTAACCTATGTGCAAAGGGTCGCAAGAAGTTTGAGTCATACTTCTTGCCAAGCACTTGCTTGGATTTTCATTTTTTCTCAGAAAGCAGTTCAAGCAAACTGTTTTTCAATACATACTTTGCAAAATGTTACAGCAAACTTGTGCATGTGAATATAAATGAAGAAGTTTGAATCTTATTTTGTGCCAAGGATTTGCGGAGTTTCCTTGTTTCCAACAGAGCAGATCGTCAGTTGTCCAGCAGAAGGGCCCTGGCATATGTTCCCAGCAGAATGGGCTTATTAGTAAATTTTCTCGTAATTGAGAAATATTGACTATTTGATATTTGCACTGGATTGACTGACAGAAGGATCTAAAATATCACGCTACGTCTACTTTAATTTCATGTTACAGACAATTCAGTATTATTGCCCTTCTGCTGGGAACATATGCTAGGGCCGTTTTGCTGGACAACAGGCGACATTACGTGTATATGACTTGCAGAATCGTCAGGTAGCTTTCCCTCCAATAAGAGCATAGGGATACTTGCTACAGAGCTCATTATCAAGATCTTGTTTAAGGAATGGTCGAGATGTCACTAGCAACCGACAATCTTTGTTTGGTAGCCTTCACCTCATACAAGAGCATAGCGATGCCTGAAAAAGGGCTGCTTATCAAAGTCTTGTGTAAGGAAAGGACGGAAAGTCACATGCATTCGACAATTTTCGAATTGCGGGTTAAGCTTCTAAATTGATGCTGCCAATAGTAGCACATAATCTTTTTAATGTGAACCTATATGCAGAATGATGCAACGAACTTGTGTTTACTGCATATAAGTGAAGAAATTGAATCATATTTTTTGTCGAATTCCTTTTTTGTCGAGATAGCAACTCTCGGATGAAAAGTTATCATGATGTTATTCTTCATATAGAGTATTATTCTACTTATACATACCATGACACAGAATAATTGCAACAAGAGTCTTCCGGAACAATTGAAATGATCACTCCAATTAACTCTACAACGCCGAATGTTTAAACCATAATAGCGTCAAATACTGTGCCTATAATTATAACTTCTTGAATTAAGATCTTGTGAATAAAGATCGGTTTGTCTCGAGAGGACGATATGTTCATCCAGCTGTTTGCCTAGCATTGTTCATTCCACTCTTGCAGTACTGTAAATTTGAGAATTTTATGAAAGACTTCACTTGTCTCGCCCTGGCTCCAGACAGCATTAGCCTAGCATTAACCTACATGTAATCATGGGATTCTTCATGGTTAGCCCTTCTATTCCATGAAAGCGTATTGCAAGAGAGTTTCTGGATACAATGTCATGTACAAACAATTTTATAGGGATGTTTTCACAACCTTCACTTTGCATTTAATCACAAAGCGATAGAGATCTTTGAATAAAGTCTTGTCTCGAGGTGGTTGATACGTCGACCAGTGTCTTGCATGTTATGCTTGGCAAGACTGTAAATTGGAGAATTTTGTTTATGAAACTTCAATTCTGTCGTTCCCTGCTCCAAACAACCTTAGCCTAGCATTAACCTACATGTATGGTGGATTCTTCATGTTAGCCTATCTATCTCCATGAAAGCGTAATTGCAATGAGAGTTTTCTGATCATGTCAGTTACAAACATTTTATAGGGTGTTTTCACAAACCTTCAACTTCATTGAATCACAAGTTGATAGCAGATCTTGCGAATAAATCTTTGTCTCGAGTGTCGATACTCACCAGTGTTTCTTGCATATGTATGCCTTGCAGTACTGTAAATTTGGACGAATGTTTTTTTATGAAAGACTTCACTTCTGTCTCCCTGCCGCAAAACAAAAATTAGCCTAGCATTTAACCTACATGTATCAGTGTGGATTTCTTCTGGTTTAGCCTTCTAGTCTCCATGAAACGTAATGCCAGAGAGTTTCTGGATCAATGCCATGTACAAACAATTTTATAGGTTTTCAGCAACCTTCACTTGCCATTTATCACAAAGCTGATAAGACTTTGAAATTATAAGTCTTTGTCTCGAGTGTCGATACGTCACCAGTGTTCTTGCATTTATGCCTTGCAGTACGTAAATTGAGAATGTTTTTATGAAAGACTCCGCTCGCTGTCTTCCCTGCCAAGACAACATTACCTAGCATTAACCTACATGGACATGGAATTTCTATCATGTTGAGCCTTCTATCTCCATGAAAAGCGTAATTGCAGAGAGTTCTGGATCAGTCATGTACAAACAATTTTATAGGGGGTGTTTTCCACAACCTTCAACCTTTGCATTTAATCACAAAGCCGTAAGATCTTGGAATAAATCTTTGTCTCGAAGTGGTCGATACGCACCAGTGTCTGCATGTAGGGCCTTGCAGTACTGTAATTGGAGATGTTTTTATGAAAGACTCAACTTCGTCTCCCTGCTGCCAAAAACATTAGCCCTAGATTAACCTACATTACGAGATGGGATCTTAAGTGTTAGCCCTTCTATCTCATGAAAGGAACTTTGCAAAAGTTTCTATAATTCAGTAAAACAATTTATAGGTGTGTTGTCCACAAACCTTCTAACTTTGCTTTAATCACAAAGCTGATAGAGATCTTGTGAATAAAGTCTTGTCTCGAGGTCGATATCGTCCACAGTGTTCTTGCATATTTAGCCTGCCAGATACGTAAATTTGAGATGTTTTTTATATGAAGCCTTCAACTTCTGTCTTCCCTGCTCCAAGACACATTAGCCTTACATAACCTACATTTCATGGGGATTCACTTCATGTAGCCTTCTATCTCCCAGAAGCGTAAATTGCAAGAGAGGTTTCTGATCAATGCATATACAAACAATTTTATAGGGGTGTTTCACAAACTCAACTTGCATTATCACAAAGCTGAAGAGTTTGTTGATAAAGTCTTTGTCTGCGAGTGGTCGATACGTCACCAGTGTTCTTGACATGTTATGCTTGCAGACTGTAATTTGGAATGTTTTTATGAAATACTTCACTTCTGTCTCTCCCTGCTCCAAGACACATAGCCTAGCATAACCTAACATGTATCAGTGGGATTCTTCATGGTTTACCTTGCTATCTCCATGAAAGCGTAATGCAAGAGAGTTCTGATCAATTCAATTACAACATATTTTATAGGGGTGTTCCAAACAAACTCAACTTGCATAATCACAAAGCTGATAGACGATACTTGTGAATAAAGCTGATGTCTCGAAGGGTCGATACGTCACCATGTCTTGCATGCTTTATGCTTGCAGTACTGTAAATTTGGAGAATGTTTTTAGAAAGACATTCAACTCTGTTTCCCTGCTCCAAACAATTTAGCCTAGCATTAACGCTACATGTATCAGTGTGGATTTTCATGGTTTAGCCTTCTATCTCAGAAAGAGTAATGCAAGAGAGTATTCTGATCAATGTCATGGTACAAACATTTTATAGGGTGTTTTCACAAACCCTTCATGCATTTAATCACAAGTGATAGACTGATCTTGTGAATACAGTCTTGTCTCGAGTGTCGATAGTCAAGAAGTGTTCTTTGAATATTATGCCTTGGCAGTACTGTAAATTGGAGAATGTTTTTTATGAAAGCAATATCAACTTCTGTCTTCACCGCTCCAAGACAACATTAGCCTTAGCAATTAACCTACATATCAGTGTGAGATTCCTCATGGTTATGCCTCTATCTCCATGAAAGCGTAATGCAAGAGGTTTCTGGATCAATGTCATGTACAAAAATTTTTATGGGTTTTTCACAACCTCACTTTGATTAATCAAAGCTGATAGAGAGCTTGTGAATAAAGTCTTGTCATAGAGTGTCGAACGTCACCTAGTTTCTTGTCATTTTTATGCTGCAGTACGTAAAATTGGACGAAGTTCTTTGATGAAACGACTTCAACTTCGTCTTCCCCTGCTCGCAGACAACATTACCCTAGCATAACTACATGGATGCAGTGGGGATTCTTCATGGTTTACCTTCTATCTCCAGAAAGCGTAATTGCAAGAGAGTTATGGATCAATGTCAATTCAACAATTTTTATAGGTGTTTCACAAAACCTTCAACTTTGCATTAATCACAAAGCTGATAGAGATCTTGTGAATAAAGTCTTTGTCTCGAGTGTTGAAATGTCACAAGTGTTCTTGCATGTTTAGCCTTGCAGTACTGTAAATTTGGAAATGTTTATGAAAGACTTCAACTTCTGTCTCCTCGCTCAGACAAATTAGCCTAGATTAACCTACATGTATCGTGGCTTCTCTGTTAGCCTTCTATCTCCATGAAAAGCGTAAATGCAAGAGAGTTCTGGATCAAAATGTCATGTACAAGAAATATTTAAAGGGTGATTTCAGAAACGCATTTTCAACTTGAATTGTTCCATAAGCAAAAACACTTAAAAACAGCATACCCACAAACAGATATGATTGTCCCAGTATATCTGCAAGATGAGGGCCAAACCCACAAAAAAACAGCTACTTGTAATACCTGAATAATGTTCGTGTATTTCTGTTCCATATGTGAAATAACGCAATAAAATTACAAAAAATTTTGAAAGAGGTTTTTAAACAACCATCTTTCATTAAGAATTTATCAGTTCACAGGTGGATTGTGTAGAATAACACCAAATGAAAAAGGCATCTACAGCCTTTATTGACCTGTACAACTTCAAAAGTATGTTAGGTATCGCCGCACATATTTCCCAGTATTTCCCAGTATTTCCCGGTATTTCCAGTATTTCCAACCAGTATTTTCCCACATGGTGGGAAATACAGGATTTCCTGGAAATTGCAACCCTGGTGTCAGTAGCCTGGGATACTTCTCCAGTATGTGCGATAGGATCATCTCAACATGCTGCCCTCTGTCCTTAATCGTTTTTTAATATTGACTTATGTTCAAATGTTACAGAAACTGGTAGACGCAGCATATAATAAGAAGTTTGAAATATATTGTGGCATAACTAGTTAGATTTCCCTTTTCTTTAAGTAGCTGCGAAGAGTGTTTAAATTCGAGAACGTTTCATAATGACTTGTGTGACATGGTGAAGCAAAAATAAACTGATGTTTTGATAGTAGCATTGTTATCTATGCATGAATTAACTAAGCTGGCAATCATGCCATAAGTGAAGCATATCATAATCATAATATCTTTCTATAATTTCTGCAACATCCAGTTGTATATCGGACATTAAACTCATCGAACAGCCTCAACAAACACTCTTACTAATACAAACATTTATCTCCTCTGCCTTAGCCAACTGGATTTCATAGCCTAAACTCTGATTTCATTTATCTGTTGTGAAAGTTTTCCATGTTTAGCGATATTAATCATCGTATCTGCTCAAAAGACATAGATGACTCTCCTTTATTTTGCGTTGACAAGATCAACACAGCACGACGCTCCATTTTATTTTGTGAAATACACAAATAATTGAAGTCAACACATCCCTTCACCAGATCCCAGATACCCACTCCAATGCAATACAACACGTATTAATACC
>JZLH01S0173687.1:20669-31846 GCA_001188425.1 Eucidaris tribuloides | reverse complement strand
TACCTGGGAAACCTCTGACAATGGCTCAACCCGACGTACATCAGCGTAATGTATGTATACGTTAACAGGACAAATAGTATTTACCTGCTATACAAACGTAAATCAGGTAAATATATTAGTGCCAAGGATTCGTTTGGATTTTCCTGTTCTTAAACACCGATATGAAAAATTGTTCAATACAACTTGCAGAATCTTCGTGCGGTAGCCCTCACTTCCCGAAGGAGCATTGCGATACTTGCTACAGAGCTCCAAGTCAAAGTTTTGTGTTAGGAATGGTCGAGAGGTTACAAGTACCCGACAGTTTTTTTTAATTGCGGGTTAATCTTATTAATTCATGCTGCCAATTGAAGCACGTGATCTCTTTTAATGCTAACCTATGTGCAAAGGGTTGCAAGAAGTTTGAGTCATACTTCTTGCCAAGCACTTGCTTGGATTTTCATTTTTTCTCAGAAAGCAGTTCAAGTGAACTGTTTTTCAATACATACTTTGCAAAATGTTACAGCAAACTTGTGCATGTGAATATAAATGAAGAAGTTTGAATCTTGTTTTGTGCCAAGGATTTGCGGAGTTTCCTGGTTTCTTGAAAATCAGATCGTCAGTTGTCCAGCAGAAGGGCCCTAGCATATGTTCCCAGCAGAATGGGCTTATTAGTAAATTTTCTCTAAATTGAGAAATATTGACTATTTGATATTTGCACTGGATTGACTGACACAAGGATATAAAATATCACGCTACGTCTACTTTAATTTCATGTTACAGACAATTCAGTATTATTGCCCTTCTGCTGGGAACATATGCTAGGGCCCTTCTGCTGGACAACAGGCGACATTACGTGTATATGACTTGCAGAATCTTCAGGTAGCTTTCCCTTCAACAAGAGCATAGGGATACTTGCTACAGAGCTCATAATCAAGATCTTGTTTTAGGAATGGTCGAGATGTCACTAGCAACCGACAATCTTTGTTTGGTAGCCTTCACCTCATACAAGAGCATAGCGATGCCTGAAAAAGAGCTGCTTATCAAAGTCTTGTGTAAGGAAAGGACGGAAAGTCACAAGCACTCAACAATTTTCGAATTGCGGGTTAAGCTTCTAAATTGATGCTGCCAATAGTAGCACATAATCTTTTTAATGTGAACCTATATGCAGAATGATGCAACGAACTTGTGTTTACTGCATATAAGTGAAGAAATTGAATCATATTTTGTGCCAAGCACAAGCTTGGATTTTTTTCTTCAGAAAGCAGTTCAAGTGAAGTGTTTTTCAATACAACTTTGCAGTATCTTAGTGAAGATCTGTTCAATACAACTTACAGAATCTTTGTGTGGTAGCCTTCACCACGTACAAAGGCATAGTGATGCCTGAAATAGAGCTGCTTATCAAAGTCTTGTGTTAGGAATGGGCGGAAAGTCACAAGTGCTCAACAATTTTTGAATTGCCGGTTAAGCTTCTAAATTGATGCTGCCAACAGTAGCACATAATCTTTTTAATGTGAACCTATATGCAGAGTGATGCAACGAACTTGTGTTTATTGCATATAAGTGAAGAAATTGAATCATATTTTGTGCCAAGCACAAGCTTGGATTTTTCTTTTCAGAAAGCAGTTCAAGAGAAGTGTTTTTCAATACAACTTTACAGTATCTTAGTGAAGATCTGTTCAATACAACTTACGGATCTTTGTGTGGTAGCCTTCACCACGTACAAGAGCATAGCAATGCTTGAAAGAGAGCTGCTAATCAAAGTCTTCTGTTAAGAAAGGACGAAATGTCACAAGTAGTAAGTACCCAACAATTTTTAAAATGTGGGTTAAGCTTCTAAAATGATGGTGCTAATTGTAGCACATAATCCTTTTTAATGTTAACCTGTATGAAGAGTGACACAACAAACTTGTGTATACTGTATAAGTGGAGAAGTTTAAATCAGATTTTGTGCCAAGCATTTGCATAAATTTTCATTTTTAAATATAGTTTTTTTTCAGTGTTTTTTAATACAACTTGCAGAATCTTTGTGTGCTAGCCCTCACTTTGTACAAGAGCATAGCGATGCTGGCTTAGATAATTCCTAGTCCAAATCTTGTGTTAGGAATGGTCGAGATGTGACAAACACCCGGCAATCTTTGTGTGGTAGCCCTTGCCTTGTGCAAGAGCATAGCGATGCTTGCGTGGAGAAATCATAGTCCAAATCTTGTGTTAGGAATGGTCGTGCGGTTACAAGTACCCGGTAATTTTTGAATTGTTGGTTTCAGCTTATGAATTGATGCTGCCAAAGGTCTCCCCTTCTTTCCGAAGTCTTGCTTGGTCTTATTGATAATATAATTTCCCTTCAAGGGGAATGTAATCCTTTCCATATGGATTAGATGCGCTTCACTTGGCTCAGTAGCCACGTTCACGCCAAGTATCCATGACTTCTTGCGAACACTTCACTGGGTTTCTCTTACAGTGAGACCACTTTGTACACTTTGGGAAAATTGATGTACCAATTCTTCAGACCAAATATACTGACAATGTTTCTTTTCTTCTTTCAGGATTTCACTGTTTTCTCTCCTCATCGTAGTAGCAGAGGATGACAGCTCCCCTTTAAGGGAAAAATAATCTCTCCTTTCCACATTCTTTCCACTAGTTGTCTCTCCCAAGCCTGCAAGACCACGTCTTCGATGACATGTGAAGATCCCTGCTTTATTTGAGTGTAGTCCTGCATTGTCATCTTTGCCACTTCCCCTGTTCTACGTTTATTGAAAAGGATGAGATGACAAATGTGAAATGTCAAGTCTCTCCAGTAAAATTCTTTGATTTGATGTATGGCTTTATTGAAAATTGTGTGTTTCTTGTCTTCCGTTTTCACCTTCTGGTAACGTCTGATTGTCGACGGGGGGGGGGGGGGGGAGCGGCGGGGGGGGGGCTTCACCTGAGCAGGTGTGTTGGGCAAATACACAGGAGCTAGCACCCAGAAGCGCTCAACAAGATTATTACATGCATACTGTCCAGGGTAGTATTACGTGATCACGAATGCATTCAGATTCTTTCACACAGAATTATTTGGAAGTTAGTTAATAATGCTAATTCATGCAAATTTATTCAAAATCACTAAAAATTGCACTATTCCTTGATTTCTAGGCAGATTTTGAATATTTTTGCTTTATCTGGTAGATCTTGGTAGGGACTTCCAAACTTCAACACAGAATTTGGAGATTAATTAATTATGCTGACTTGTGCACATTTTTTTCATAAATTTATTCTGGATATAAAAGGAGCCTTGGAATTTGTTACTGTGATTAAACACATATACATGAATTGAAAACATTAAAGACTTTACAAGGAAAGTTAACACTGAAGAATGAAGGAGGATATGGCAGAAGACCATACTGCTTTTGGTGATTCTGTCTACGCCATAGTCTTAGATGTTTACTCATCATTTTGAGTTTTTTTTCCCTCTGATGATTGTTGACTTTCAAACCGCTCCATGGAAGATGTGAGAAGATTGTCATTGCTTTTGCTTCCTTTCTTGCAGTTTGGTTTGTTTGACCCGACTCTAGACTTAGACTTCCTTTATCGAAGGTTAGGGTCTTTGATCGGATTCACGTCTTTGTCTTTCTTCCTTTACTGCATGTTGGTTTCTATGAGCCGATTTATGTCAAAGTCTTGGTCCCTCTACGGCAGGTTGCTCTCTCTGAGCCGATTCTTGGCTTTAACTTGCTTCCTTTGCCACAGGTTGGTTTCTTGACCCAATTCTGGTCTTGGACTTCCTTCCTTTATTGAAGGTTGGGGTCTTTGAGCCAATTCAAATCTTTGTCTTTCTTCCTTTACCGCAGGTTGGTTTCTTTGACCCGACTCTAGTCTTAAGACTTTCTTTATCAAAGGTTTTTTTTGGACCCGACTCTAGTCTTAAGACTTCCTTTACAGCAGCCGATTTATGTCGTTGTCTTCCTTCCTTTACCGCAGGTTCCTGTATTCAAGCAGATTCACAAAAAATATCTTGCTCTTTTGACACGAGTCTGCTGATCATGTGCTTGATAAGTCTCTTTCTGTTTGTACTTTGTTTAATTTAACTGCCTTTCCCCTATTTGCATGTCTTTTTCTTTAGCTTTTTATTACTATAATTTTTTTTTTTTGGGGGGGGGGCAAAAGAATGATTTCCATCTTCTTTTAGGGACAAATCATTATAACCCAACCTTCATACAGGTTGGTCCATTACCTTGTCCTTATGCAAAACAAGGAACATAATAATGACCCAGAGCTAACTGTTGTGGGACCAGATGTTGTATCATTCTAATTTGCTTATCTTTCTGGACATACAGTGGTGGCCAAAAGTAGTAGAACACCTAGTATATTTTAGAGGTTTTTGTTGTTTTCATTCAAAGGGCCATTAAAATGCCTATAAATTGTTTTGAATATCTACAAAAGTCATCATTATGCTTTAAGAGCTATAAAATATAGTCATCATGAAACCTGTTCGGTAATCACACACCAGTTTGGTAATGTATTTAAATTTTATGCATATGTTTTACAAATAGGTTGTTCTTAAAAAACTGCAAGTTTGCCAGAGGCTTGCTGGATGTTTGCGAAATATAGCAACAAGTACTATATGCAAACTGTTCAAATACTGTTGGCCACCACTGTATCTTTGTTTGAGATGATAGTAATAACCATGGTAAGATAGCAATCTCTTCCATAATAACTAGCCGTTGTGGTTGGCTTCATTTAACCTCATTTGCCCTGGTAGTCATTTCTAAACCTGTACGGTGGCTATGTTATCTAATGTGAATCATTGAGTTGTTATCAGCATACAGATGTAATTGCATCATGCTCAATAGCATCTATAATTATCAGGGTGTCAATCCATGTTTCAGACTGGGGAGAGGGCAAAAAGGGAAAATGACAGATTTTTTGGCACGATTTGCTCACAAATTGCAATGTTAAATTTTAATTGAAAATTGTATATGATTATTAATATTTTTATGTTAAAGTTAATGGTTTTGTAGTGCCAAGTGTTGCACTTTTTTTTAATCATACTTTTACATTATGTTTTATGAATTTTCAAGTCAAAATTATGAGGGGGCATTGGAGGGGCAACTGCTGAATCCAAAGTATCCTCTGGCATACTGCTGGGGGATATAACTAAACACGCTTTGTCATATAGGTCTAACCACAAAATATATTCAATATTTTCTGTAGACATCCTTGCATGTGTTTTTTTTATAAACTGTCGTAATATTGATACATGTTGTAATTCGATCTGAAATTTTTTATGCATTCTCTGTACTTCAGAAATTATTCAATTTATTCAAATTAACTCCAATACAATTAAGTTCATGTTCAGTTAAGCCTTGTGTTGTAAGCATTGGTCGCAGCGCTGTTACCCCAAAGCAAATTTTGTTTCTTTCGTGTGTATATGTTTTTTTTTCTTTTTGGATCAGGAAACTTGTTTTAAGAAAAATTGACAATTATATGATGGTCATGTACCTTAACTCGTTTATGGAGCTAAATCATTGTAGTTGCTAATAAATTGCTGATAATGATATATAATTTTATCTCTCTTTGTACAATCATATAAGGTAAAGGAAAGTTTGTTAACAGGTTTGATAATTTCGTTGCTGTAGTTATGCGTTGTGTACTTGTGTCATTCTTCACTTTTTGTAAGAATTTGAAATTAAATTGACATTTTTGTAACACGTAGAAGTTTGTGTGAATCCCGTGTTTTCTTTGGACAAACCTACAGCTGGGGAGAAAGTGAATGAAATAACACAAACGAGTTAAAGATGTAGAGATAGAGACAAAATGGGATTGAAGAGAGGGATCTGATGGTATACCACGGACGCGCGCACACACATGCGCACGTACACACGTACACACGTACACATACACAGACATACACAAGCGACACATACACATACACAGACACACACAAATACACTCACACATTCCGAAACCAGCTATATTATGAGTGTATATGCAACGTGGGGTGAATTTGGGTGACTGTTAAAGTTTGTGAGACTTGTATGTGTAGGTGGGTGTTTGTTCTTGCGTTTGTGTGTGTGTGCTCGCGTAGTGTGCTGCGTGGATGGTGGTTTGAATTGTTGGTAGAACATGACCTTATAAAGGGGGGGGGGGTATTTTTCATTGTGGGGTTAAGCCCCAAATCGTGGGGTGATATAAAGTAGGGTCGACATACAAAACACCCAAAATCACAGCGGTTTTCCCCCAATCCACATTAAACGCCCTCTGCAATGATTTATATTGTTTTTAACAAATCGCACTGTGAAATCACCCAACAATGTCATGATCTACCTACACATCACCCCGCTAAATAACTCTGGTAAGAGCGCGCATGCGCGCGCGCACGCTGACACACACGCACACACACACACACACACACACACACACACACCACACACACACACACACACACACACACACACACCATAACCTGTCCTCACGTGAACAAAACGGCTCCGCCTATTTTCAGGACCCAACCACCAATCAAATCCAGGCATTTACTACACAACAACACACGCACCCACCGTAGCCACGTTGATAACAAGACGTCTGAGAATGAGAATTTATGTTTTCAAACGGGGTTGCCAGTTTAGCGGTTTACCCGCCAAAAACACAAAATTTGGCGGTTTTTCTTTTCGTTTGGCTGGTAGAAATTTGAAGGGCCCACCAAACGGCTTTTGGCAAGTTTTGGCGGTTTTCAAGCATACCTGACAAAAAATCATTATTAAAAAAAAAAAAATAGGCCAACCTGCAGCAAAAATTCCTTCAAGCCACGGCACAGGGTCAAAATGTAGCGGCGCGCAAATACTTCGAGTGCAGAATCAGGCTGGGCGTAACTGGCGGCACCCAAATATTTTGGCCGCGGCAGAGGTTTCAAGGTTGTTATAAATTGATTATAAGGTTCTAACTAAATCTAGGGTATGCTACCTTAAAATGCATCGAATACAAATTTGGCGATTTTCACCGATTTTGGAGGGTTGAGAATCAGAAAAATGGAAACCCCGTTTTTCAAACATTACCTCCAACATTCAACGCTACACGTGTTAAGAAATATTAAAACTAAGCAGCTTTATTGGGGTAGATTGGTCAAATATCTGTTACGCTGCCACTGTGAACTTGACCACAAAATTTACAAACCACAGGCTTTACACAGTTTGCTTCATAGTTTTTCCACAAAAGCTCAAGACCACTTCCAATGTTCCAATTACGCTATTTTACCCTAGTTTGATAATCACCATGTAACAATACGTATTTATTCTTCCATAATTTGATTTGATTTATTTCATTTTCATCGTAAATATAAACAAAAATAAACATAGATGCACAAGATTAAATAAAAACTTATACGGCCTGATGTATGGCCTTGATAAGAATGGATCTTCACAAAAATCTCGACATCACAGCATTCTCTGATAATAAATGTGTAAAAAAGACTGAGGAATGTGAAATTTTTACAGCAGAAATTCAAATATTATACTTGATCCTATATGTCCTACAGACCTACACTGAGGACTACTTCCAATCTTGCCATTTCCGTTAAAAAAAAAGGATCGGTCAAAATAACCAATGTAAGGGTAACTGTCCGATCAAAATTGGACTATACATTTGTCAAAATAACCAAATATTTCGGTCGATATCAACCCAGATATTATTATTTTGACCACTTTCTCAGTCTGACATTTCAATTTTGACCAAATATCCTTTTTAAGAGTTGATTGTACTTTTAGGGGTGTCACCTTTCAATTGATTAAAAATGTGATTCAAATGTGCATTTATTTTATTCCTACCCTGCTCTTTGCAAAGATGAATTCATGAATAATCGCTAAAAAAAATTGCATAATCGTATATCAAAGAGACATATGGTCTATAGCAAACATAATATCGTGCATGAATGCTCTTGATAATCTTAATAATAATTAATGCATTGGTAGAATATTATGCGATTGTATTTTTGTTATGGTACTTGATGGGTTGAGATAATGGCTATTATTGTAATTCATGTTTAATTCAAATGTAAAAGATTACCATGCGTGAAGTTTTTAATAAACCTTCAATAAATAAAAAGATAAATATATCGGATTGGCAAGGACATCGACGTAAGCACATGAATTTAAAAGGCATCATTTAACAATTGATTAGTGTAACAAAATCTGAGCTGGTGATCCGCCATTGTGATAATGTCTCTGATAAGGTCTAAAAATAACCCCTTAAAAATATCAGTTTGAATTAAGGCTCTTTCAGTGCTTTTAACAAATGAAAATCAAATGAGCTACCATTCCATTTTGTCCCAATATAGGCCGTTGTGTTATAGACTGTTTGTCCCCCGGATTATTCATGTACAAATTTTGTACTCACTTTCCTAGTGACAGCATTACTGTCAAAAATTTTGCGTTCTACAGAATGTTTATTTGTCCATTTAATTACAATCATAGGTCAAATATCCAACCGTGTATAAAATCATAAAAAAGTACAATATCAAACTCGGATCAAACTGCGTCTTTAATCTATGTTGCATCATACAGAGCCATATTGTTCAAACACCCCATGAATTCTGATGTAATTAAAATGTTATTCTGGTGTAATCTCAATCTCTTTTTTATTTGATATCTACCAGACCATGTATCATTAATTTTTCAATTATGAAACATATGTTTTTGTTGATTTTATATTTTATTTCTAACTTTACGCATGGTTAATATTGTAGCAAATTGTACAGAGTGAGAAGGCTTGACATTAAAATTAGTATCAATATAATACAGCGGCGCATTCTGATTTTGTCCGAGAAGAATCGAGTGCCTTCATCAGATCAGCTCATTGGCAGTCTTCCAGTCGACACTGAATTTGTCATCTCTCAGATCACTGAATTCATCGTAAGAGAAAAGGTGAGTGTACATTCCGTTTTCATCATCGTTAAAGAGAATACACAAGTACTGGTGAATGATGGAAAATCCTTTCATCAAAATTTCACATTAGTTAGTATTCAGGTGAGAGTAAATTCACATGTGAATTATGATGTGGACTAATTCACTTCATATGCAATAAAAAGTTGAGGGATTGGCATTTTGAATACCCGACTGAGTCAACTCAGTTGCTGCAGTGTGTATGGCATAGTCCCACATGTTGATTTCTGCGTTAGTATTTTGTCAGCAGTGGGGATTTGTGTAGCAGATTTGTCAAAAATGGAGTGTTCTGTTGTTTTCAACTACTCTCTCCATACTTTAGTGACATTTTTAGAATACCATCTGTTCACAGAAGGTTTGAAAGCAGCTGATATCAAAATGATGTTGTTCTGCAAGTAATCAGTCAGTACTGTGTATTCTCTTTAAGGAGAATACACGGTCGGGTCAGTAAATTGGGGTAAGTGGAACAGTGGAGTAAGTGTAGCACTGCACACACTAAGAAAAATAATTTCAACTTTGCACCTTTATAGGTGCAGACCAATGTCACACAGGAGCACCTTTAAAGGTGCAAAGTGCACCTGAAAGGTGCAGGATTGCACCATAGAAAATTAAAAAGTATTCTTTTTCTACAAACTGTGTGTGTGTGAACCGCAAATTGCGTTCATTTGAGTGCTATTTTTAGTATTTACATCATAATACAATTTATCAACATTTAGAAATATTTATAAACTCGTACTTATGTGAGGTGGACGCTCTACCCACTTGGCCATCACGCTGGCCGTGAAGGTGTTTATTTTCAACTGATTATATTGTATTGAAGCCTGGTGCACACTCGGACCTATAGGCCGTTTTCGTAATAAATTCCATGCATACCTATAGGTTGTTCTTGACAACCTGAAAGCTTGTCTGAGCTTGTCCGACGTAGGTATTATGCAGGTTGCATTTTCAGTATTGAAATTGTATTCATAGAAACAGACGAAATAAATAGCTCATCACCAGGCTTCAGAAGAAAAAACGTCCATATATTTGAATACATTATGAATGTGGTCTATTGAAGGCAAAATGTGCACCTAAAAGGTGCAAACTTGCAAACATGATGGAAGTGGACGAGCGCGGCTCAGCCGTGAAAGGTGCAGATTTGCTCGAATACCGCAGCAGAAATTGCTCTGCACCTATTTCCCCAAAGTTGCACCTTGTACGCACTTTTATTTTGTAGTGTGTGACAAAATATTGGCCTCAATCAAAAACAAAATCTGGCAATATACTACCGAGTGTCCCACTTACCTCAACGCCATACGTTTTGCTTTCGTTTCAAACCAAAACTGGGTTACCTGCGCAAGGATTGATCAGATAATGTCAAAGTTTGATACCAACCATAAAAAAGAGGCCAAAGTTAATTAAATAATACTAATTTAAGAGCAAAAATTGCTAAATCTATGAATTTATTTCTTAGAGTCAGCGAAATGATTGAAAATGTGTTATCTACGATAAAATAATTGAAAAAAATGAAAGTAAATAGAGAACATTCAATGAAAATTATGCAAATTAACATGAAAATGAGCTAATTAATTACTTGGGTGTTCCACTTACCCCAACTGGATCCCCTTTGGGGTAAGTGCCGCGCTCGGCTGACCCGCTCCGAGAGGGCCATGACAAAATGCTAACGCCCCATGATTGACAAAATCAAGAGAGAAACATCTTAAGTTCATTGTTGGAAGTAAACATTCTGAAGGTGACTTATCGGGGATTATCTGCGCGTCTTTCCTCTGTATTGTTATTATGGCATCATTACTTACCTACTTCGTTCCACATTGCATTTCCTTTTCATTTTTGTTTAACCCCTTCTTCATTTATTTAACATCTTTTACTGTAATATTATACACTTCTCGCTAAATTTAAACATCCATTATAACTTAATGGTTTTTTTTGCAGTAAGATCAATATGAAGCGTCCTGCGACTTCACAAAAATGTAAAAACGTTGAAAACCATTTTGTGAGACGTCAAGCTGATTCAGAAATTAGATATAGAAAACTGTTTCATCATTGCAGCATGGTGGTGTATATGACAATTATTGTTATTTATTACCCCAGAGAAAGAACGATTGTCGCGTCCAGTGTTTTTGATGATTTTAGTTGCGTCATTGGTCTTTAGTCAGGTGACTTCGATTGCCCCAGAAATGGTCAACGATCCAAACGAAGAAATGAACGAACAGGCAGCCGGTAAGTATATACATGTATATACCGAGTAATAATGCTGTTCAAAGAAAGTGATGGAAATGATTGTAG
>JZLH01S0173687.1:13169-15669 GCA_001188425.1 Eucidaris tribuloides | reverse complement strand
TTATGTTAGAAACATACAGCCGGAAATAGAATTTACTAAAACAACAAAACATATACACGTGTACATAAGAACATTCATTATAAAGTAATAGAGTACATACGAATGGACTAAAGTATTTACATAAAATTACATTAAATCATTATCACTAATCAATCAATCCTAGTTACACATTGATCTAACAAAAAATATGAACTTTCGTGAAAACTTATAAGTCAGATCTGTTTAGTTTGTGCTTTTGTGTAGGTGTACTTAATGTGTATGTGAGTGTGTGTTGTGTGTTGTCTGTGTGTGTGTGTGTATGTGTGTGTGTGTGTGTGTGTGTGTGTGTGTGTGTGTCAATGGGTGTTATGGGGCATGTCCGTATGTATGGGTGTATGTTTATGTGTTTAAACAAACAACATATTTTCTTTCACACATCAATGACCACTGATTATGCGAAATAGTCATAACTTACATATATTCCGGGTACAATCTCTTGGACCTAATCCGGCAAATTTCAATGTGTAATCCACAATACGGTGTGGCTAAGGAAAAAAAAGTACAATAAATTTATCATTTCCCGCTTTATTTTCAAAATATACAATTTTTCTCGTTCATCTGATCTGAAGCAGTAATGATGACTTCATGGCGTCCTATTCGCTGCCAAAGTGTGACGTAACTTGACCTCGGGTCAGGCTCACTTCCTTGACAATGGTTCACGCAATTTCCATAACAACGTATCACTCATACTTTTTACACGAAACTTCGCTATGACTGCCTGGAAATTTCCCTCAAAATCAACAATTGTAACAAAAAATAAGGCAAAAGAGCACATTTCTATAAAGGATAAGTTGTCTGAGAACACACTCCAGTACCTGAAATTCCTTAATTTTGTCTTTCGGATAATTACTCGTGAAAATAACACATTTTTCCGTACATTGACACGACGGCCATAGCGAACTCACGGCCGGTTCAGTGTTCGTACCGCGCGCGCGCATCGCGTCAACCAGTTACCATGGTTGCGGCTGGTTGACCTCGGAGTGACGTCACGACTATGGCAGCGAATAGAAACTACACGTAAATTACGCATAATAAATTTATATTAGTTCACAAAAAAAAACCGGTCCTAAAATGGATTTTGCAAATCGCTCATGCAAAGTGTCATTTCGTACAACCCTATAATATGTTACTTCGGGAATGCAACCCAGGTCACAAACGCTTTACATTGACAGAACCAGGGGGGTGCGTGCATTTAGTTCAGATTCTTTTTTTTTTTTTTTTTTTTTGCACCGTTTGTAATTGGTTTTTCCTCCGCTCGTATATAGCGCACACAAGACACTGCTGGCACACTTTGCCGCGCTTGGTGGCGATACCCGAGAATTTACCACGCCGAAAATAAACGGCGTGTAAATTCTCGGGTATCGCCACCAAGCGGCAAAGTGTGCACAGGTCTTCTGTGCGCTATCCGAGGGAGGAAAAAAAAACAATACAAACGGTCAGAATCTGAACTAGTGGTGCATCGGTTGTGATGTACCGGCTATTGGCACTTTGTTCGACGACAGGGTACTGACAAAAATGAAGGACAGCAATTTTCATTCCAAATCCCAGGTCCATAATTTTGTCATCCAGAACACCCCAGAGGACTGTTTCATAAAGCTGTTCGTAAAGTTACACATGACTTTACGAATGACTTAAATATGACAAGCCAAATGCCATTCTTAAACGATGTAAATCACATCTGCTAACAAAGATTAACATTCTTCCTCTCAACAACCATTAAGCTTTTCAATGCAAACTTTATCTTTGGGCAGAATCTAATTGTCATTAATCATAGACTACGGTGTCAAAAACGATACCAGTCGGTGGTGTGAGAGGACGGCACCCGGCAGGTGTTATAAATACACCATGGAGTTTGAATATAACACGAAATATTGTTTATAGAACAGAATGTTCTAACATAACACCAATGGGTGTGGAACTAACATAAACGAGCGTTGAACTAACACCATGAATTTAACTCTGGTGTAAAATGCTTGGTGTGGTCCTCTCACAACACCAATTGGTGTGATTTTAACACCACTGTTTTTCAGTGTACTTTCTTAAAATGACATGACAAAATTTTGGCATTTTACTTGGCACTTCATATCCGAGTCGTTCGTAGAGTCATGCGTAACCTCACGAAAGCTTTATGAGGGCCCCTGTATTCACAACATCGGCAACCAGCACGCCCAGCTCAGCATGCACCCTAATCCCACACCGACCCCCAATATACATCGTTTATTCATATTTGGACGTTGATCACTGTACCGGTTGTTTTGATTTGAAATATGTTTAATTAGGCAATAAAAATGATACACCATGTGTGACACGAATAAAACAACAAATTTTAATCATTCTCCTGTGTGTGTGTGTGTGTGTGTGTGTGTGTGTGTGTGTGTGTGTGTGTGTGTGTGTGTGTGTGTGTGTGTGTGTGTGCGCGTGTGTGTGTGTGTGTGTGTGTGTGTGTGTGTGTGTGTGTGTG
>JZLH01S0173642.1:37406-49708 GCA_001188425.1 Eucidaris tribuloides | reverse complement strand
GTGTGTGTGTGTGTGTGTCTGTGTGTGTGTGTGTGTCTGTGTGTGTGTGTGTGTCGTATGTGTGTGTGTGTGTGTGTGTGTGTGTGTGTCATTGTGTGTGTGTGTGTTTGTGTGACTGCTTCTGAAAAAAACTTTACATTTCCTATGTGTGTGTGTGTGTGTTCCGGCGCGCGCGTGCGTGCGTGTGTGTGTGTGTGTTTCGATATGTGTGTGTGTGTGTGTTTCGATATGTGTAGCGTGATAAATTCTGTAAGAGATGTTTCTTTGATCTGCAAAGACCGAATTAAAACCCGAATCCCAATTGTTTAATTCCAACATCACATAATCATAACTTTGGCGCAAATCGATTTTTGCACCCTCGCAAAGAATGTCTCCTGTTCATCCAAGCATGAACACAAACCACACAAAAGTGGTATCAAATGATACAGGATAAAACACTCTTTTCAAACATGTATGATAACATTTTGTTCGAAGCTGAATTTTAAAACAATGAGCAATTATCTAGCGGTTAACTTTTTTTTGACTCACACTGTATATCAAATATATTTTCATCCAGCACTGTTCATTTAAATGAGTTGGTTATAAACACTTCCAAAGATGGTGCTAGCCAACTAAATATTTTGCTTACATTTTGCTCATTGTTAAATTTTCATTTTAACTGAAAGGTAAGTTTATGAATATTCATAAAATGTCATTGATTTGTTTTGTTTGACGTGTATTTAAAACAATAACAATATTTCATTTTTCTATGATGTATGTATTACATTGTACATATATTGTAATCCTAGGCCTGCATAAATTTAGAGAAATATTTGAGAAGGTAGCCATTACCCATGTTTGTTTGCATAATACACACACATATTCTAACAGTATATGCAACAAACTTATCTAGTACTGGAAGTATATTATGTAGAGTACATTGTAGCAGCTTCATGTGACACTAGTCAGTTCAGTCTGTCATGTGTCTTTGATTAGCATTGTTCCTTAGTCAACATTGTGAAACTGAATCTGCTATTTCATACATTCCCCTACCCCACCCCCAACTGCCAAATAATATACTCCATTCTGTCATGGGGAGGTCCGGAAGAAGAGGATCAAAATCAGTATGATGCATAGATATGCCTACACCCCAAGGGACACGTCAGTCTTGAATTGAGCCTTTCTGAAAGACGATTGGAGTTGTACATTCACCAGGCCTGAACGTTGAACTTCAAGTAGTGTAGACTCTATTGCAAGTACAGTATGTAATTGTGTTCTTCATGGTGTTGTTTTGGTAAGTTAGTTATCTTGTGTGACATGCCAGTGTGCTGCATAAATAGTTATCATCTATTTTGTTCAAAGTGAGAAAGGAACATCAATTTTAGTACCATGTAAGAAATCATGCTACTTGGAGTGCTACATGTAATGTACTCTGCTATAGCAGTCAGTAATTGCCCAATTACATTGCAGTGAAGACTGTGAGTCAATGACTAGTTGAAAATTTAGATTAATTTATTAACAGTTCGGTTTCCGGAAACAGTTGATCATTATCAAGTCATAATGCTCATCTGGGAATCTTGATTATGGCATTTTATGTGACATTTCCTGTACATATATATTGTAGTGTTGATATATTACAGGACATTATTAAATACATGGCTTCATGTTCACTGTGCATTGTGATTGCAATACATTGATATTAGCATAACTTAAGCTGAGGTGAAAAATAGTGGCTGGAACTGCCACAAGGGCTCAGCTACCAAACTACAAACTAATATAACTCAAGATTGTAATGCAAAATCATATTTGATGTGCATGGTGTTGTGTAAAGTGCACTGACTATCTGAAGTTCTGTTCAGTGGTAATTTCATTTGTAGGAGTTTCGACTTTTGTTGAGGCAGTAATATTGCAAAATTTTGTTATTTGGCGTATTTCTTCATTGATTTCCATGTGTGAGGTGACAATTAACATGAGTGTAGAAATAGCTGTGCATGTAAATATGGAGATGCGCTCCATTTCATTCCCTTGTGGGCATAGGTAGACCAAACACACATTCAGTGGTTTATGTTTGTGTGTATTTTGGGGGTCCCCCTAGGCTGTGTAGATTGTGGCTGGGGAGGAAGCGTTGCCGCGACCCAGCAAACAGATCGTTGCCAATTGGCATGTCGGAGTTCATTCCCAGCAAACGTGACAGAATGGATATCACCTGAAACAGTCAAACTCATTTTATTCTCCATTTGTGTAATAAAGGATGCTTGATGTTAACAGAAATGAAATTAAATTTATGTATTGTCACTTGTGAGCTATTAAGTTCAGGTTTCTTATATTTACTTGTCATGCTGGAACTAAATTAGTATTGTTATTCTATTAATTGATTAAGTGCCCTTACAAAGTGTTTCTTACATAACCTGTTTATTAAAACAACTGACGTTATGTTTGTGGAAGACTGACAGGGTTTGCCTGGATGGAAATTTTGCTGGTAGAGAAGCTTTTGAAATACCGGGCATCAATTTCCACATGTAAGCTTTGGGCGTTGGACATCCTACAGTAACATTAAAACTCCCTCAAACTACAATACTGCTAAACTTTTGAAACACACACAAAAAGAGAAAAGCTCATAATTTGGTAATTTCTTTCGAGTTTTAATTCAGAAATTACATAAATTGAGCATTTAACTTTTCTAGCATAATATCAAACAAATATTGTACTTAAAAAGATGCTGTTTTCTAAGTTTCAGGGGCAATAGATTTGATGTGACCTGTAAATCTTTTTGAAGTTCTACAAAATAATTGTATATGTATGTGGATGTCATTGAACTTGAAGAAGAGTACAGACTTAAGTAAGTCAGGTGGTTAAGAAGTGGTTAGAGTAATATCAAAAAATCTTAAGCATTTTGTGCAAGGAAGAAAGGCGTGTATTTTAGGGGAAATTATCAATTCCCTGTTTTAAGCAACCCTACAGGTGTGCTTAATTCTTGACAATGATACCACCCACTAGGAAAATGAGCTCATTGCTGCTAAACATAGGCAAGGGAGTGCTTAGAGGAAGTTGAGTTTTACTTGCAAGTTTTATAGTGTGCTTGTATTTTTATGCAGTCATATTTTGTAAGTTACATGTACCTAAATGTGCTATGGCGTGATCATGTACGCAAATCCTTGCACAGTTGTTTTCAGTTGTGAGTTTGTGAGTAATTTGTCTGGTGGGTTTGGAGATTAAAATTCCTGTAAATCCTAATAATACAGTATGTCTTGGCATAAACACACACACACACACACCCACACATGCATGTTTTCGCTGTCAATCGGGGACGTAATTTTTAATTGATTACAAACTTGCAAATGAGGACATGTGTGTGTGATATTCGAACGTCAATTGCAGACGCACTTCACTCCAACCAGGGACGCCCATGTGTGTAAAACTTTGTGTGTGATTTTTAACATGCAATCGGGGACGATTTTTTTGTACAGGAAAAAAAATTATGATGCCCTCATATGATTGCTTGTCGAATTTGCAATTGTTTACACTAGGTTTAAAAATGCGGACCGTCCCCGTTTTCCGGATGGTCCCTGGTCTGAATGTGGAGTGTCATACTTAGTCCCCATTAGGTGGCATTAAAAATGCACACGAGTGTACACATAAAGCACACACACATACACACACAAAATACACAAACACAAACATGTACACATACACACTCACACACACACACACATACAGTGATTTGTCCAGATGGTTGAGGCCAGACATGTGATATATGTCGAAAATTAAAATCGATCATAGATTCCAAGTCAAATCCAGATGAATCATTATTCAAACATGCATCATCAGCATCTATAGGCCAAGGAGTAATAAGAACACACAATGACGTACATTCCAACTGGATACCACAAAATTCTCACTTAAGATAAAGAGAAGAAAAACATGGTTTAAAGTGATAGGCTAACATTGTGGAGCTTCAATTTAAAAAATTGTCAAATTTTGATATCTGAACTACGGTTCGGCCTCGATTATACGGCCATCCATTATACGGAGATCTCTGTTATCCGGACAATGGACTTATCAGTCATTGCCTGTAATTGATACACCTTTATCTGAAGTGTACACAGAACCTGCTGGATATCAGTAAACAATAAATAAAGTATCACTTGTGGGAGGTCTGTTGCAATTTGTGCATGGTCTTTGGGTTGTTTATACAACAACTTATGGCATGTATACCTCCCCCTCTACTGTGTTTGTACATTATCTCTCTTATCCGGCCATCACTTATCCGGATGGCTGCTGGTCCCAACGTGGCCGGTTAATCAAGTTCAAACTGTACATAGTAGTGTTCATATGGACAAATCTGCCAATGGCAAGTTATGCATGAATAAACAATTAAAACTCGGGACGAGTTTAAATAGTGTAGGTGTGCACACAGTAAGTCTATGGGAGAAAATAGGCAGGTGAATCCGATCAACTTACGATTTTCACTTTTTTAAAGCACTAAATAATCATTTTGAAATACAATTTTTTCAGGGCGTCATTTTTAGACCTTATCAAAGACAATGGTAGCATGGGGAATCATGTAGCTCAGATTTTTTTAACTGTGGTAAATGTTAGCCAGTACCTATAAGCAGAATGTTTTATGTTGATATATCATACCTGACTAACTCATCTGCTGTTAATTCTAACATTTTAATGAAATCAAATAATTAGATCATTTTGGGGGAAAGACGGTTGACTTCGCTAAAGAAGCAACTATAACTTTGTGCTTGATTGAGCCATTCTCGGTTGAAAGGTGTGACTCAGAAAAAGGAAATCGCAGATAATATTCGCACCAATCCTGTTTTCTTTAAGTTAACATCATCCTTGTGTCTTTTCCTGTGGGATATGCCAGTATTCATCAGTTGACTTATTACCTTCCATGCTGGCCTTGTAATATTCAGGTCGGGGTCAAAAGAGTGTAGGTCACAGCTTCGATGTTGATTGAGTATTAACAAGAACACGTATTACAATACTGATTTCACCCAAAGACCCGCCTGCCCTGTGCAGTAGTAAAATGACTGTGGAAAAATTTAGCAGTAATATTAACTCAGGCAGACAATGCCGCAGGGTACCATTGTTATCATATTCTGGAGCAAGAAGTGAGGGGGAGAAGTGCAGATCGCCCGCTCCCCGCTCCGTCCTTACCCGCTGCAGGGACCCCGCCCTTATCGGGAAGATGCAAACGCTGCATTATGTTAAGCCCGCCCTGCCTGTGTACGCTTGGCCTCTATGGCAGGTCATCATAATGAGAGAATTCTTAGGCTTTCATTTGAAACTCCTTGTTCTCATGCTTCTACCGTCAATGGTTGGATCATGGAGGTAGAGAAAAGTGGTTTATAACTGTGCTGAGTATAGGCAAGGTATAATATGAGTGGTTACTTTGGAAATACATGTATGCAGTAACCATGGTAACTGTGCTGACAAACTTGACCCTTTAATGATAGTGATTTGATGTTGAGTATTTTGCATTTTTACTCTTCTTCGAGTTAATTGCTGTGTGATGTTTCTCCGAAACATGGCAGACTCTTTCTTGTTCCAAAGAAAAGAACACATCTTATCATGATACATGTACCTACTTGTATGTTTGCAGATATTTTGCCAAAGTAAACTGGGGTGATATTCATGTAGGTCTATTACAATAAAACATTGCCAATTTTGGGCATTGAGTGTTATACGCTTATAAAAATGTAAAAGTTTGCAGCAAGTTAGCAGCAAGATATTTGGTTATTACCATAATAAGGCTGAACTTTGCATGATGTACAAAACACTGAGAATTTGAATAATTATAAAATAAAGGCTACATTGATTCATGAACATATTAAGAGAAACAGTTCACAATTTATTCACGTAATTTCAGATGTTCTTGTGTTCTGGAGGCTGGATGATGTTCTTAAGTATGCCAGTCACAATATGAAGACTACATGTAGTTAGTTCTATGGTGTGTCAGGATAGTATTTATCATGTTTCAATATTCTGCGTGTCTGATTAGTTTACGAAATGCCACTCAGGCTAACATAATTACAAATTTGTGACATAACTATATAGATATTACTCTTTTTACAATTTCATCTCCCCAGAAAACTGGTAGACCATTGTGATTTCAAGTAAGTAAAGGCTTTGTGTGTATGTTACATGTAAGGTTTGCATATTTCCATGAACATTACTATTTTCAGCCGTTTTGCATTACCAGTTTCATACTCAGACGTTGTAACACACTCTGCAAATTTAAAACAGGAGTACAATAAACCCCAAGGGCCAATGACACCAATAGTAGGACAGCATACTTGGGAGTCTGAAGCTGTATCCCAAGACCCCAGGATTTAGCTTTCTGCGACCTCTGCGACCCCATACATTGAGGTCAAGTTATCACAACGGATTACAGGTAGTTGGGGCCTTGTGCCATTGGCGGTACGGGTGACCTTTCACTCAAGGAGACTTTACACAGCCATGGAAGGAAAATAACATGAGGTGATAACACAATGATGATGATGCTGTAAACTTCTCTACAAGCATCTGAAGGAGGAGGAGGTGTTTACTTTTATTGGATTGTCCTGCAAGTGTATGAAGATGAGTGAGATTCGGTGATGTGAGGATAAGTGTACCTTTCGTTAGCACAAGTGTGGCTTTACAGAATCCCATTGGACCGTGATGAATGATTTCAAATTGGTTTGCGGTTTGTGGCTAAGGCAGGTATGCAGGAGCTGCTACACTTATACATTTGCTGTGAGTGAATTTGTTTTACCAAGTTCAGTGTACTGAAATTACCTGCAAGGAAACTTGATGTGGTGCTAAACCAGTAAAGGATAATACAAGTCATCCATCCATGCCTCTTTGTTTCAATCGCTGAAAATTATGGGGATGACAACTCACAAGTGTCGACTTGATAGCCAACCAGTATATTGATGATAATATTTTTATTGAAAGCAGATGTACATGATTGATAAGACCATTTAAAAGTGGAAAATATACCATTATAACAAATTGAATGAGATGATAATTGGATAGTAAGAAACAAATTATGGAGAAAATAGTGTTGATGGTTTAGGCTGAATTTTGAATGGTTCTAGTGTTTGCAAGATCACTGAACTTTTTTAATGTATGCAAACTAAAGTATAAAACAAAGGAACCTGTGTTTTAAAAACTGAGGGGACCGATTTAAAGCTACACCATGTACGGTTTGGTTTGACCACTCTGACAAATTTTTCATCAGTCTTGCACATAATATGGCATTACCATTACAGAACAAGGGAATATTCCATATACAACAGGAAGAAATATGTAGCATCTATGAAATAAAATAAACTCGATGTCAATTGCTGTTGAAAATTGTGCATCCTTTTGGCCTGCATGTCATTGTTTCTGTTTCATATCGAAATCTTCATGTGCAACATGTGAACTTCAGGTTTCAATGCCGGATTCTTATTCATGTTGCTGTTTTTTACTTTTATGCGTAAAAGGTGTGAATGACTTTGCTGGACCTGTCAGAATGGAATTGTATTAAATAAAAGGATTAGGAAGGATTAGTAAATCCCTGTTTATTATTTTTATTGTATTGATCTGTGTAGATTGTCAAACTTGGCAAGGAAAGTTCACCTCAGTTCACTTCACTTCAGTTCAGTTCAGTTAAATTATTTTATTGATCATTGAGTAAAATTAAGCAAAAATGATCACAATGTAAAAAAGTACACAAGAATATGATTAAAGAAAGAGTTCAGCTTTACCAATTTCTTCCATGTTATGTACACATATCAAAATAAGTCAATTATACAAATCATGTATACATGAAGGCCTACATTATGTATTGCTCAATAATTTTTGTCTGGTTTGAAATGAGTTGACACACGTGTTGGTTACTCCACAGACTTATTGAGGGAATACATGACATTACACTAACACACACGTGCCAAATTTTAAACAAGTCGCTGTACATTTTTTAAAAAGACTTTGGCCTTGAGACAGTGTTCTATGGTCAAGTTCACAATAAGCCTCTGTAAAGAGAGGTGAACATTGGTATATCCAACAGTAGGCAGAGGAGTGCCGACGGTTCCCTCTGTGTCAACACATTATAGGTTGTACGCGTCGTTAATACAAAAAATTGAGCAGGCTAGATATCTACAGCATTCACACATCTGTGTAAATTACACTAAGCAAATATTAGGTGCAGAAAGAAATTCATGTCTCGCATTGTTTACAGGGTTGTAAGAGGTGATCAAGAAGGTGGTTATGTAGCTTCATATTTTTGTGTGGGTTTTGTAATTAGTTGCTCCAACCACAATACAGACATACACACACACCACAAAGACACAAACATACAGTGTACAAGAAGTTTTACATACATGTATATGCACACATATGTAACACAAATCTAAGAAGTGTAAAATATATAGAAGACATGTTTGCTGGAACTACCCAATATTCTAAAAATCAATGGGGTCAAAAAATGGGTGAAGCCTCAGAGAAAGAGTGCAGTTCTTCTCCCGGCGCCACTACTGACATGACCAATTAATTTCATACAAGCAAAAAGAAAGAAAAAAAATGTTATTGTGAGTTTGTGACCAGCAATTGTGATATTTTGTGTTGTTGATAAGAACCAAATTGTTGAGATCTAGTTCATGCCATGGAAATGATATCTTATTTCCATAAAGACGCTGTCGTTTCATTGAATTTGGTCGCTTCTAAATTAGAATGGTAATGTATCTTTCACCTCATGAAAATAATCCAACCACTACACTCACATACAGTCAATATTTGTTGTCTGTCTCCTAGACAGTCGTTTACATGAGAATAGATGACCAGTAGGCTCCAGTCCTCATAAATGTAAAGATATCAAACTATGTGAGCAACATGACTTTATCTTTGTGAAAGCATGTATATTTCTGAAATGAAACAACCCAGGTACTTATAAATCAAATTGATTAAATGTACAGGTATCTAAGTGCATGGTGAGTGTATGCTGTATTCACACTTAGTAACGACTGCACTCCGCTCCAGATAATGTACCTGTACTACATACATATTGTGCGTAAAGCTATGCGGCCATGCTAATTTCATTTCATTCGTCCCAAGGAGAGCTGTCATGATTAATTACAAAGCAAACAACAATTGGAAACATGTCCCAAGCTGGCTGAGTGCTTGCCAGTTGCTATCACTTAGCGGTTGGACATAATACCCACTTATCTACGATTCTACTATGTCCATTTTGTGCACATTTGAATGATAAGGGCTTCATAGCTTCTGCATGTGCCATCTATCACGTCCACCATTTTCTGCTGCCCCTGTTTTCTGGTTGTGTGTGGTATAACAGTGTGCCATTTTAACAAAAATGTAGTGATTATTTCTTTGTCATCTTTAAAAAGTTGATGAATTATTTTGTGATTTTTAACTTGTTTGTTTACAGCAATGCAGTAGTAGTTGCTATATCGATATTACCACATTATTGCTGCTGTGCATTTGAAGCAATTGTACCACAAGTCTTCACGGCATTTGCAATATCACTGGTACAGTTTGCTAGTGTTTGTTGTGCTTTGTATCACTGCACCAACACAGTGATATTTGCTAAATATTGTACAAAACTATGACACTGTACTTCCGTTCAAAATCCAGATCTTGGATGCTTGCCAAATAAATGTCTAAGATATCATTATAATAATACAACACTTTATTTTCTTATTTCTGTGCTTGAAAGACATCATAATTTAATTAATTCTTCTGTGCATGTGTGTGCTTTTTCTCCAGATCAGATTGCTTAATGTTTGCTCACACATTATGTTGGAAGTGTGGCGAGAACTTCATAATACATGTACGAGACGTACGTGTGAGGTTTCCTGTACATACACATACTGACTTCCTGACATGTGAACAGAGATAGCAAATTGATCAATAGATAAATGCACGAAATGCTGAAAATTCCCTCCGCACGCGACGTGCAGGACAACATGGATGTATCCGATTGTAAATCAAATTTGACATGCCATTTAATCCTGGACCTACACGGCTGGTTGCTCAGTTGGGATGTACTTTCTTTGCAGACAAGATTCTCAGGACATAAAGAGCTTGCAAAAGGCCCAGCAAAAGGTAGCAATGTTGTCTTGACATGGCCGAATTGCAGCAGAATAGGACCAAAGTCTAGCCTTTATGTTGATCAACTTCATGGAGTTTGCATTTATAATGTCTGAGAATCAGATGCGCCTACTGGTATGATTTCTTTTTGATACTTGTCCATATTGTTTGTGATATTTACTGTTTTCTTTTCATTGCATTCATTTGTCATATTTCCACTGTCTTCTCTTTGTTTCTTCTGAAATAGATCACTGAAGCAGAGATGGTCATAGAATGCTGCTAGTCTTGCGAGTCTTTGAAGCTACCATAAAGCTACCAATTTTCATGAAAATGAAAAATTGATTCAAGGTAAGTAAAACAATCAGTTTTGTCAAATCAATAAGCAATACAAAGTCACATTGGTTAAATTAAATGGGAAAGATTTTTCCTTTCAGTTTTTTACTCAAGCAATAATATAATTGGTGTTTTCATGATTAGACTGTTATTTACTGTCAACATTCCATTGTCTTTGTATGTTATACATATAGTTTAATCAGGATATCCAAACTTCATTTACGGTAAATCTTCTGTAACAGTGATAACACAAAGTAGATCATTTTAATAAAACACAGCATCAAGAGTCTAAATATTCTAAGGCAACGGTAATCTAACAGCTTATCTGTCAATTATATTCAACCTTGTAGATGACACACTCACTTTATTGGGTTTTTTTAAATCTACTGACCCCCTTGTTTTTCTTTAGGAAAAATGGAGACTTTTTCATGTCTTTCCTTGAGCATGTGATATTGAAGTAATTATCTGTGCTGTATGCGGGTAAAGCGGTATATAGGCTATACAAATAGAAGAAATACTGGCGCATATTGCAGCAGGTATGGTGTCTTTAGAGCTGGTGCAAACAACCAGAAAATGCGGGCAGAATACCAGCAAATTAGCGAGATACGGACAAGGTTACATGGGAGACGGACGAAAGGTAATTTCAGTCAGTTTGTTGTCATCTGAGTTCACAGAGCAAGCATGAGATGGATTCCATGACTCATCTATTGGGACTATGTCTTCATTAATTACTGCGTCTACCAGAATGAGAAATTATGGAGGAAAAAGACTATTCTTGGCATTTGAAACATGAAAGGAAGTGTAATGAATTATACGCTTGAGCCTTTACATACAGAATATTTGAAGGGTATGATAAAACATCAATGCAATTTTCCAACACAAACCTAGGAAAGTACACAGTAGTCTCGATTCCAGACCATTCAACTTTTTTCCCTCCAGAGTACACTAACTCTGCCTTAGTTGAAAATGTAAAACAGGACACTTAGTCTTAGTCAAATCAGATGATTAAAGATACAAGTTTCCTTATCAGTATAAGATGGGTTAAATTAAACATCTGGAAGCCAGACTAAGTAGATAGATGCTGTGGTTATTTCCAGTATTAACCAGTCATCAGTCACCCTTATTAATCAAATTATATAGTGATTAATTATATATTTTTTCAGGAAATAAGTAAACAAAGTTCAGGAATACAATATTAATATACGTTGTCAATGTATGCATACAAACAGTGTAGATATATTAGACTAACTTACATAAAGTATGTGTTCGTGCAAAACATAAACCTAATGTCAGCTCTGCAATGCGGAATGGCCTTATCTACAGTATGCGTGAAATCCAAGGAAAGTTGTGTGTATTCACCAGTCAGCTGCAACATCAGAGAAAGGGGGTGGGGCTGAGTCAAACAAAATACAATTCTGCTTTGATATGTACTCAGTGACCGCACAAGCTTTCATTGAATTTAAGCTGTATATGACTCATGATGAATGGCCATGCTTTTTGTGAGCACTGTCAGTTTTATAGAAATAAAGCATTATTTGGCAAAAAACAGTGCAGCAGCAACAGTAGTGTAGCGGTATTTGGTAGTGTCATTGATGAAATTGCTTATTTTCTGTGTTAACATGCCAATATGATAAATTTTTCACTCCCACCCCCCAAAAAAAACAACAACAACAAACATAAATATGAAAACTTGCCAGCCATTTAACATGTTCATGGCACTGGAGTAAAGTTATAGTTAGGTACCTTCATGTTGAATTGTTTACATTAACATTAAGGACTATTATTTTGCAATCCTTGTCAATCAGCACTTAAACCAAATCATCTTTTAGATTAGGCACGAAAATACAAATACATCAAAAAGATGAAATTGAAAGTTACAATATTGAAAATTCACCCTTAAAGGTTAG
>JZLH01S0173621.1:0-12697 GCA_001188425.1 Eucidaris tribuloides | reverse complement strand
TTTTGAAATTTCCTTTTTTATGATTAAAACATTACATCAAGATGGCAATGCATTTTTGTTGGAAACTCCACCATTTCCCATCTTAGCTTTTTATAGATAAGCGAACATTTACCAAACCAAAGGAAGACAGCCTCTCCTTTTTTTTTCAGCTTTTCAGCCTTTTTTTTCCGACAGGGCTGCAATTATTTTTTTTTTATTATTATTATCCAAGATTATATGATTATAAGTTAATGTTTATATTATGAGTGACGTCAGTTAGAATTGCTTGGTAAACTCAGTTTTGGGTATACAAATCAACATAGAACACAGTGCATATTGTTAGAAGTCTTCATAACACCAATAGTAATGTACACTGCGTGTTTTTACGTTCTTACATTCGCTGTTATTCAGCTGTAATTGATTAAGATTGACGTTATTTTGGCAAAATTTCAAACTGACCTACGGAAGCAGGAAGCCGTCCAAAATTGATGTATTTTCATAAAATACAATATCAGCAAACTATAAATATATTAAAAAAAATAAGTAAAATAGGTCCAAGTAACAGGTGGAAAACCTCCAAGGAGTAGTTTTAGAGAATTGATCTAAATGATACATGTATTACTTAAAGGTATATATCATGATTGGAGTTGGTTCTCAGCTTGGGGAAGAAGAATTCAGAATCACGTAAACTATGCAAGGATTGCACTGTGTAAATTTGGTAGTCAAAAGATGACTCATTTTTAAAGAACTGCCATCAGAATGCCTGATATATAACAGGTCAATTAGTTGTGTATCTTTTCATGGGATTAATTTTTATTGGGCTCGAGAGAAATTCAGTACTGGTAAGTTGGTGCTTGATTGTCGTTAAGTAAACACATTTAAGACAAATCCTTCCAGCCAGGAGATACACTCTATGTATACACTGGTGTGTCTTTCAACTAGTTTGGATCTAGAGACATTTTTTTTTATTCATCCCAATCATGTCAGTGCCCTTTAATGCATTTAAACCAATTACATGGGAAAATGAAATATATGTTAAAATGTAGTATACATAGTATACATACATATACATACATAGTAGTATACATACACACACACACAAACAAACAAACAAACAAACACACACACGTACACACACACAGGCAGACAGACACACACACACACAAATAAACTACACCCACACGCGTGCACACAAACAGACAGACAGACACACACACACACACACACACACACACACACACACACACACACACACACACACACACACACACACACACACACACACACACACACACACACACACACACACAACTCGCAAACACAAGGGCACGCTATAGACCATGTCGGGAGGTGGCTGCCCTGGCACGTTTCTGGAGTGGGAATGAAACCCAGACATCTTACTGAATTCAGAGAGTACAGAACAATACAAAAGGGAAAACAGTTAAAGTTTGAGCAAATTTGGTTGAACGGTTCAAGAGTTATGATTGTTCAAAGTTAATTTAATCCTTGTTATGGAGGATTCTTAAATTGGTAACTCTACTCACTTTTTAGATGAAAGTGTGGAGAACTTCCCATTGAATTTATACACAAATTTTCAATAATTTGCAGTTTTCGAAAGTGTCAGTTGAGAAAGTATCTAAATTCTTTCAGAAAAACATGTAAACTCCTTTTTGCTAGGACATACTTGCACAACAAGCAAGAGCAAATCAGATATTTGATACAAAGTGAGAATAAGTGAAAATTTGTGTACAAAACCAATGGAGAATTTTCCACACTTTCATCTAAAAAGCTGGTAGAGTTGCCAATTTAACAATCCTCCATAGTAAGGATCAAATAAACTTTGAACAAACATAACTCTTGAACCTTTCAGCCAAATTTGTTCAAACTTTCACTAATTTCCTTCTTGTATTGTTCTGTAATCTCTGAATGCAGGAATGTGTCTGGGTTTCATTCCACTTTAATAAGCGCCTGAGCAGGCCAATGCATACACCCACACACCATACTGCAACTGCATCAGGTTATCAAAACATTTCCCGTATTTTGCACACTTACCGGTTTTACTTCACCTTGCTTGAACTGACTAATGTAACCGAAAGTCATTGTCCAAAATCGAAACTACCGCATTATCATTTCGATGTGTGCTATCGCCTCGACAAAAATATAAAATTCTACTACTAAAAAAACTACATTAAACGCATTACAAGTTTTGTTCTACAATTTTAATGTGGTGTTGCGTTCATGTCCCGGGTTCACGATGACAAGGGCAAAATATATCCGCATGCAAGTCATTTCCAAAACATTTTCAAACAATTCTACGGACTGAAATCCACATCTGAATCATGATATTCAGCAACATCAACTCCATGTCCTATCCAGTAAAGTTATACTGCGTAGATACATCATGCATAATTATTCCTTAAATTTGTTCTTAATTCACGTGAGCCTTGAAAAGGAAAAGCATATCACTATACAAAATCTCAAGATCTCTGGCATTCAAAGGGGAAAAACTGAAACATTGTGAGCTGAAGATTGTTTGTAATTTGATGTTTGTTTTTTTTTTTTTAAGGGAGCACTCATGTTCTAGATGGCAGCAACTTTCAATCTAGAATGTTTTTGGCAGCAACTTTCAATCTAGAATGTTTTTTTTTTTCAGGTCCAGTGTTTGCAGTAACTGGATATGCCTGAATGAACAATTACCATTGCGGGGGATTATTAGATAGCTTAGATCTACACACAATAAATCTATGGGAGGAAATTGGCATGGTGAATCTAGTCAATCTGATTACTCATAGATTTTCACTTCTTTAAGGCACCCAATAATCATTTTGAAATACTATTCTTTCAGGGTTTCATTTTTAGACCTTCTCAAAGACACTTACAGTATTTTTTTATGTAGCGCACATTTCTTAAAACCGTCAATGTTAGCCTGTGGCTTTAATGTCATTTTCTGCTGGTGGGTTGCAGTCACGTGGATGCATTTCTCTTTGTTCTTGTTTTTGTGATGACTCAACTACATACATTTATGTCCTGTATCGTAAGTTTATATACATATTAAATACTTCATGTGTATTCCTTTCACAAATTTGTTCTTATTGATTCACGTGATCATTAATTAAAAGAAAGAATGATTGGTATATCACTACGAAGAGACTATCCTCTGGAATTCAAACAGGAAATACTAAAACATTATGGCCGGAAGACTGCTTGCAATTTCAGTTTTCTTTAAAGGGGAAATTCATATTCTAGAAATGGCAACAACTTTCAATCTACGGAATCATTCTTTTTTCAGGTTGGATATTCGCAGTAACCTATACATCTCAATCTTTCATTATAGTTTTGGGATGCATTGGAACATTTTGTCCTTCCTTATTGTGATTTGTAATCACTGACCGTTTGTGGACGACGGGCTTGTACAAATTAGACCATTACATCGCTAAACCCAGAGACGACGGGCTTCCACAAAATAAACAGAAAATGTAGACTTTTTATTCAAACTTATATAAACGCTCTATTATTGCCGATGAAAAACATTTTGGCCAGTATAAATGAAGAAAATAGATATCCTGTGTATACGGTACTTTATTTTCAAGGAAACATACACCGTCACGGTCAACTAAGTGAAAATTGCTTAGTCCCTCATTGAATATTGGAATTGCCGTACAGCGGGGACCCCAAGGGGGAAAACCTATCAACTTAATTCAATCAAAATAACCTTAATTCACAGTCAAAGTTGGAGTATTGCCCAATAAACAAGAAACTTATTTCCAACTTGTCCGCGATGGGGAGAGCAAAAAAAGTATTTCCTCGCTGTAATAATGTAAAATAATACGTATTTACAGCCAAGAATCGGGTAAGTTTTTTTTTCTCATGGATTGTGAAAATAAAGAAGAAGAAAAAGAAGAAGAAGAAAGAAGAAGTAGAAGAAGAAGAAGAAGGAGAAGAAAGAAGAAGAAGAAGAAAAAGAAGAAGAAGAAGAAGGAGAAGAAGAAAGAAGAAGAAGCAGCAACGGTAAAAAAGGAGGTAACTCGACGAATACAACTATTTGCACCTCAGTAGAAACAGGGGGTTCGGCCAGTTCGTCCCCTTTCTTTATCCCTACCACCAATATGTAACTGCCTAATAGTTTTAACTGATAAATCAATTTAGCCAATAGCCATCTCCTCACTTATTCACCCACTCACCACTCTCTCTTTCTCTCCGTACAATCAGCATACTATTTTGTACTTACATGTACTAACACACAAACACACCACATGAACAAGAGTAAGAACAAAAGAAAGAAGAAAACAGAATGAAGAGGAGAGGGGAGCAAGAAAACGAAGAGGGAGTTGGAGGAGGGTGGGAAGAAGAAGAAGAAGAGGAAGAAGAAGAAGAAGAAGAAGATAAAGTAATCACTTACCCTGAAGCGGGTGTCACATGCGTCATGTGAATGTATACAGAAAGTATATACAGTCACGTACAGAGCTGTAGAGGTAGTTTTAAACACATGATGATATGGAAACCGATACAAGCCATCGGCCTATAACACTAACAAACATATCCCGTGTTATATAGTTTATATAGCTAGGAATAATATGAACTGCAGGTGTCGATATATCCCGACCCATGTGCCAAGATCCGGTATTGAATGGAGAGAAACCTAGTATCCGCTCGCACCCGACGTTCCCAAAATAGCCCAAGAAGTTCCGTGACATCAGGGCAATCCTTTTGTAGTTTTAGTTTATAGAAAAGTTATAAAGTGCACTGTCATGAATTTCCGGCATAAGGATATTAATTGCATTTTTTTTAATGTAAACTTAAATAATAATAAAATTCTACTTGATATTTCCTTTGAATAAAGCAATTACCTAGTCGGCCATTCAAAAATTAAAGACTTTTTTTTTACATTCTGGAGATCAATTTTAAAAAAAGGGTCATACAAACAGGCCTGAGCTACATGATAGCATTTGAATGACAAGTAAACACCCTAGCATACAACAATAATTATACAGACTTCTAATAATTGAGAATCGCGTTACAGTTTGCACAAACCGTTTGCATTGGAATCTCCCTTGCTTTCTCTTCTCCTCGACCCTGCATTGCATTAAATCCCCTTCGTCTTGCATTGTGAAGAAAATTCGACAGTAATAATGTGTGAAGGAGGCGCTGTTAATTGTCCAACATGTTAATATTATTTTGTTTTCTTTGCAGTCGAAGGGATGTGTAGCATACGTCTACAACACCACATCTCGATAGCATTTATGAGAAAGAAATGGCTTTGGTTAGGGTCATGATTCGCATGCAAGGGGATACCAAAGAAATTTTGATCGTAGAACTCACCAACACGTTATAAGATTAAGGACATTTTTAAGGAGTCAAATCATATTTTAAAAGTGGCACACTTGTTTCAGTTTCAGTGGTTATGAGCCCAAATCCGAAATGAGTAGATCCTTGTGACCTTTGACCTTTCACCTCCGAAATTTGTATCAGGTATTGGTTTCATTACAATGCATATTTTATCTTAGTTACATCAAAAATCTCATTAGCCGTTTGCAAGTTATCGCTGTAATGAGAACCGAACGGACGGACCGGCACGCACGGACAACCCGAAAACATTGACTTCGACACCTTCGATGCAGAGACATAAAAAGTGTATTAATGGTGGAAAAAAAAAATCCATCAACCGTCATGCCTGGATGTACACAAAGACACATAAATACATTAAAACACATACACACAAAAAAATACACACACACAAACACACACACACACACACACACACACACACACACACACACACACACACACACACACGCACACACGCACACACACAAACACACACACACACACACATACACACAGGTACAGGTACATACATACCTACATTTATATACTTGCAAATATTATATTGACAGATGATCTGTTTGTAAAGAATCACACAAATATATCGTTAAAATAAATGTAACGGTGTGAAATAATGGTCCACAATTTTGCAATATGAATTTAGTTGACATGGATATGTTTATTATATACATATCATATTACAAACACAGATCTGACAAGGTTTTTACATACAGGTCTTCATAGCATTTGCTACTCAGTCATACTGTTTTCAATATATCTATTGACTCCACAAAACGTTACGATGGATCCCAAATTACATTAATAGTTTGAACGATAACATATTTATAGCAGGTCTCACATAATTTATAACATATTACCTTCCTTGCATTGCATCGACGATATGTATAATACACCTCGTTGTTTAGAGGCATTAGTGTACAATATGGAAGCGCTCATTCAAAGAAAAATGTCAAAATTTGATATCTGACCAACATGAGAGTGATGGAAAAAACAAATAAACACCCTAAATCACACAACTTTAGACATTGTTGCCACTATAGCCGAATATGTACAGGTAAATATAGGTACACTAATTAACGTTCTCGTGACAACTTTCTATAACACAACCGTTTATGGAGGAAACTGGAATGGCCACTTATGGATTTTTACTTCTTAAAGTAATCCGGTAATAGGCTAACATTGTGGAGCTTCAATAAAAAAAACCGCCACACTTTTATGTCTGAGCTTCATAGTAGTGTTTAAATGGACAGATAAATACCCTAGAAAACCAAAGATTGGAAAGTTATGCTGTCAATGGCAAGGTATGCATGAAAAAACAATTTCCACTGCGGTGGACGCTAGAATAGCCTTGATCTACACAGAGTAAGTCTATGGGAGGATACGGGCAGGTGAATCCGGTCAACTTGTGTGCTCGTAGATTTCATTTTTTTAAAGCACTAAATCATCATTTCGAAGTGTATATAGTTTTTTTTATGGCTTCATTTTTAGACCTTATCAAAACATTTGGAGCATTGAGAATTATGTAGCTCACATTTTTTTTAACTGCACACTAAGAAAAATAGGTTCAACTTTGCACCTTTAAAGGCGCAGACCAATGTCACACTGGGAGCACCTTAAAGGTGCAACTTTGCACTTTTGTGAAAGGTACAAGGTTGCACCTGAAAGGTGCAGGATTGTACCATAGAAAATTACAAAAGTGTTCTTTTTCTTACAAACCGTGTGTGTGTGAACCCCAATGTACGTTCATTCGAGGTTATTTATAGTATTTACATCATAATACAATTCATTAACATTTACATTACAAATATTTATAAACTCGTACATATATGACCCTGCCGGGGCTCGAACCTGCGACCTTCCGCACGTGAGGCAGACGCTCTACCACTTGGCCATCACGCTGGCCGTGAAGGTGTTTATTTTCAAATGATTATATTGTATTTAAGCCGAAGGTGCATTATTTTCATCCTTTTAAGGTGCAAACTTGGACTTATAGACTGTTTTCGTAATATATTCAAATTCCATGCATACCTTTTAAACAAAGGTCGTTCAACAAAGGTTGAACTTTTACCAGTACTTCACTTTAAGACCTTATCAGAAACACTAGTAGCAAGGAAGATAAACCCAGGACTTTTTAAAACTGAAACTGTTGTTAAATGATGTCTTTAAACATCATCCGACAATAACACTTCACGTGAGGTTGGCGTTGTATTACGACATGACATCTCCATCTTTTGCTTCAATTAATCGAGCGAAGTTTTTCATTAGATTAGTCATTTTTTCAAGCCATCGTCGTAAAATACGTGTTAATCATTTGTGAATGTAATTGGAAGGAGGGTTCAAAGTATATACGCCGTGATTAATAAGAGGATTATCACTTTAGGAATTATCAAATTACCTAGAATTACTTTAATAACATGTCAAATATATCATGGGTTAATACTGATTTGTTTACATAAGAGTCATTTATCACTTTCAATTTGCTTAGCCTGATTTTCATAAAGTAATTGATTATTCGTCCGTTATTACCAATGTCACCGACGATATGTACTCTTGAAATTAATAAACGATAAAAGATGTTTTAACTTAATCTGCATAAGTTTCAGAAAACCTAAATATTTACCTAAACATGAAATGCAATTACCAACTGCATATCTGTAATTTGATGTCAATCATGTAGAATATGATGATTATTATTATTGTTGATGTTATTTTTATTATTATTATTATTATCATTATTATTATTGTTATTATCATTATCATTATTATTATTATTATTATTATTATTATTATTATTATTATTATTATTATTATTATTATTATAATTATTATTTATTATCATTTATTAGTAGTACTACTACCACTACTTTCAACTCATAACACGTTCTCAACAAATATCTTCATGACAGACAACAGAATAGAATTAGAAGACCATTCAATACATTGTAATGTTTGTTACTCGAAAATTGTGTGTTACCTGCATGATTAGCATGTAAATGATATTAAACTGAAATCTACTAAGTTCAGAGTCCACTATTTTTTCTGTATTATTGTCCATGCCGGATAAAATAACAGACATCATAACGAAACAAAAACCTCAAAAGACCCATGATATTCTGTCGTGATTTTAGATGGGAACGCTAGCTTTACAATCAGACAATTAAGTCACAGTTTTCTGAGTTTTATCTTCATATTTTCCAAATGTCATATTTTCTATAGGCTAAGTACATGGGCCTTCTACGTATTCCTTTCACATGTACTGAAAGGCAGTGTTTCAGATTTGCATAGAGGAAATAAGCCATTTCGCACTAATGGGTGTCCTGAATGATCTTTGACATGTGCGAGCCATTTAGATAGGTCTTCATGAAAACTATGCTTGCAAGGATCCATGCACTTACAATGTATAACGTACCAGTATTCTTACAGCAGAAAATAAATGCTAGTGTTACAACCCTCCATCACCACAGCAATGGTTGCTCTAAAATGCCTCACTAAAGACCTATCCCACTCTTAAAAATTGTGTGGTATCTGCATGGAGTCATTCGGAAGTTTACAAATTGCGAATCGGGTTATCATCAAATACCCTTTAATCTGTTTATATAGTGCATGGCTCTGGTAACAAATTCCCGGACAAAGTTTTATGGTGTTTGATCCGTTTATTTTTCGTCACAGAGTAATATACATGTCAGAGCTAAAAACTGTCACTTGAAGTCTTCACCAAACGTTCAAAACAAATTACAAGAGTATAATAAGGGCAGTTCTATAAAACAAAGTACTCAAATTCCGTAGTTTTCACATGTTTCCGTGAATGGTGAAGGTCGATGCACCCGCAGTAAAATCATAAATGCTAGAAACACTAGTGTGAACCAGGTAATCAGTTTAATAGTTGGAGAGGCAAGTAAAAGGCTTATCATTCAGTAGCAACAAGGGTAAAGAGCAAGTACAATAGTGGTGTCGTGGTGTAGTGAAATGCTCTCTGCTTTTCACGCGTGAGAGATTGAGTTCGATTTCTTTCACAGGAACGATCGTCCTTCAGTAAAACAAAATTATCCTGCTCTGCATTTTACATCACCGGGTACACGTCAGAGCTCATAATTGTCACTTGAAGTCTACAGAAAACGTTAAAGCCACTGGCTAACATTGTGGAGCTTCAAGTTAAACTATTGTCAAACTGTGATATGTGAGCTACATATTAGTGTTCAATTGGACAAATAAACACCCTAGAATACCAAAGTTTGGAAAGTTATAAATGCAGCCACTGGCATGGTATGCATGAATAAGCAATTAGCACTCCACCCGACTTTAAATTAGTCAGATCTGCACACAGTAAGTCTATGGGAGGAAATGGGCAGGTGAATCTGGTCAACTTGAGTGTTTGTAGATTTTCATTCGTTTAAAGCACTAAATCATCATTTTGAAGTACAATTTTTTCAGGGCTTCATTTTTAGACCTTATCAAAGACACTTGGAACATGGAGGATTATGTAGCTCACATTTTTAAACTGTGGCAAATGTTAGTCAGTGGCTTAATTGCAACGGAGCTGAAAGTGCGCTTCTATGAAGCAATTTACTAAAGTTCCATAGTTTTTATTCGTTTCCGTGACTGATGAAGGTTGATCCACCCGCAGAATAATAAGGTGGTGTAGTGGATTGTTCTCTGTTTTTCACGCGTGAGAGACAGGGTTCGAATCCCGCCACGGAAATGTTCGTCCTTTATTAAAGCGATTCATCCACATTGCTGCTTTGCACCTACGAGTGAAATAGAGACCTGGTGGAAACTGGGATGGTAATAGTTCCAGGGCTCTCAAAGAGAACAATGTTTGTCACTGAAGAGTTTACCCTGTCTGAATAAGACGTTGTTATTATTATCAACTTTGACCTGTTAGAGATGATTTGATTTAACTATAACACACATTTTTAATGGACCTCAACACGAGTTAACTCGTACTATTAGTGTCCAACGGGTTATAAAAGTTCATTTGAACAACTGATTTACGAATCCGTAAACCAGGGTATCGGATCAGATTTGCCACATCTAAGATAATCATCTTTGCATTCCTGTAGAGGACTCCACCTCGTTTCGCATCAGGACTCTCTGGAAATCTTGTTTCTGCGACGACAAAGTCTCTGGATCTTCGATTTGCAACTGCTCAATATCTCTCCCAAAGTTTTCCGGAAATTCTTATCCGTGACGACGTAGATGACGCAGGTCCACCACATCCCTCCAAGGAACAAGACGTCTTCGACAAAGATCCATTTCAAGGAGTACGCTACGCTGCACAAATCGAGGATGTGGGTTACGACCATTGGAGTCCAGGAGACGTAATAGGAACAGGTGATGAGGGCAATAGTCTTTGTTGCCTTGGACAAGACTAGGCTTCTGAAGCTCTCCTTTCGGCTCGAGATGAGCCGCGAATCCTCCGCAGACTCCATCTCTGTGGTATTTGATTGGGCGCTTAAAGACGCTTGTAAGAGGGAAAGTTCTCTTCGAGAACGTCTTGCTTTGATGAGGATGCGAAGATTCGTGAACGTGACCACGAGGAGAGTGACAACGTACAACAAAAGGTGTGTGATGAATTCGAACATGTTCATGGACACGTTCACATCTTGCAAGTAGCGCTTGTCGCATGTAACCGTGTATTTGTACATCGTGTATGAATTTGTCCCTGGTATGGGAGCCTTCTGGACGGCTATTAGTGAAAGCAGGGCGGGCAGAAGTAACGCCATCTTAGCTCGGGATAATGTCACCATCCTCAGATAGTGTAGCGGCTTCATGATCATGAAGTAGCGATTGAAATTGATGCAGATGACAATGCCGACGGCCCAGAGAATGATAAACATATCTACGAACGACGTGCTTGCCATTATTTTGAACGTGTTACCGATTACAGACAGGCAGATTACTTGTATCAAACTGACGATGCCATAGAATACACCAACCAGAGATAGCACTCGCATGAAAAAATGCGTCACTTCGTCAAAGTTCGAATCAACTCGACGCAACGTGATGGTCACAAACAGGTTCATCACAATGCAGAGGATGACCTGTAAATAATATACAGTGACAGAGACCACGATTAAAGCATCACTTGTTGAGGTGATGTTAAAACACACGTTTGGATTCATCTTGATGGATTCGTCCGTAACTTCATGCGTCGACTGAAAGTCTGTTCGCAAGCAGTGTTTGGGTCACATTTTATATGGCACACTGATTTCGGAGGATCAGCTGTGACAATGCAAATTACGAAGATGAAGTACCTATAACGTGAAATGTCACATTGCATCACTTTCTTATTGTGGAGTAGTCTAGGTTCTAGCCGTTTTTATAGTGGCTTAATTTCTCCGAGTTGCGCTAAACCCAGTGATTTGCGCCACCCAAAAATACGCGGAGCAATCACTGGGGTAAGCAACCTTCTTCGGCTAGGCACGATACTCGGGGAGGCTGCAACTTGGAGAAATTTATCCGAAAAGGGCTAGAACCTAGACTAATAGTGGAACACAGCATGCGCAATTACATCATACACTCAGTAATACAACTTTATTGCGTTATATTTTGACGAGAGTAATTTATCTAGCAAAGTGGTCGTGTTTAATCATAAACCCAGTCTTCACTCATAATGGGAGTAATATCTAACAAGTTCTACGTTGAAGGATTGTTAATAACAAACGGCATACACACTAAGAAATCGGGGTTCAATTTAAGGTTCAATTTTTGCATTTGAACTCCTACGTGGACTCGGGTTGAATATTGAACCTCTGGAGGTGCAATTTCCACTAAATAGGGTTCAATTTCTCGGGCAAGGTTGATTTTTGAACCCCACACAAATAGAATTGTGTTAGTCTGTCCCCCGTAATACCAGTATTGTTGATTGGCCTTACAATAACGAATTGCATGAAGTAATCAATTAATTAATTATATTACAAATTGACGGATATTAATTCTAATCCTTAAAAGGTAAAGTTAAATCAATATAAAATAAGTTCTTATTCTACCTTATATGATGAATTGGACTAACTTATGTTCATGTAGCGTTTAAATGCAAATTACTGTGAGCAAAGACTTAGAATGCTGATAGCTTGCTTTGTGATTGGCTAGACACCGCGCAACTGTGGACAATGCCGCCTCTTTTAGAAATGAGATCGGTCGTGAACGCGTCCGCTGGACATCACGGCTTGCAATATTTCTCTGATTTGCATGTTGGAAATTGCTTTTAACCGGCCGACATCAATCATGCTATCTCCTATTTTGACAAGCTTCTCGAGCTCCTGTTCATACAGTTTTAAGTGAGTATTGTTCCACAAATATGAATTTTATTAAGGACAGTTTCTGTGCTAGCTATTGAGCACGTATTCGACAGAACTGCTGTACGTAGTCAAAT
>JZLH01S0173619.1:0-11226 GCA_001188425.1 Eucidaris tribuloides | reverse complement strand
TTTAGTCATAGGAACCAGCTATTCATAAAATTATCTCATAAAAGGACCGCATTCAAATAATAAGACATAAGGGTCGCAGATCATAAGGGTGCAATTATTCATAAGGCGCTATTCATAAATAGGACAAATGAGGGTTGCCATTCATACATACAATAAAGTCATAAAGGGTCAGCTAAATTACATAATGCCAAATCAGGGCCCGTTATTTATAAAGGGTCCCTATTCATAATACAAAAAGAGGGCCTGCTATACATAAAGACTCGAATATTCATAAGGGTCGCTATTCAATAATCGATAAAGAGGGTCGGCTTATTCATAATAGAGAAGAGGGTCCGCTATTTAAATAAGGTCAATATTCATAAGGGTCGCTTAAGTATAATCGAAGAAAAAGGGTCGCATATTACATAATCAAGAAGAGGGTCGTTCTATTACATAATCGAAACAAGAGGGTACGCTATTCATAATCAAAGAAAAGGGTCGCTATATTCATAATGTAATGGGAAGGGTCTTAAATTCATAAATGGAAAAGAGGGTCGTTATTCATAATGTATGGGAAAGGGTCGTTATTCATAATGGAAAAAGAGGGTCGCTATTCCATAATCGAGTAAGAGGGTCGCTATTCATAATCAAGATAAAGAGGTTCGCTATTCAAATAATCAAAAGAAGAGCGGTCGTTATTCCATAATGTATGGGAAGGGTCGTTATTCAATAATGGAAAAAGAGGGTCGTTATTCATTAATGTATGGGAAGGGTCGTTATTCATAAATGGAAAAAGAACGGGTCCGCTATTCATAATCGAGAAAGAGGGTCGCTATTCATAATCCAAATAAGAGGTTCGCATATTCATAATCAAGAAGAGGTCGTTATTCATAATGTATAGGAAGGGTCGTTATTCATAATGGAAAAAGAGGGTCGTTTTCATAATGTATGGAAGGGTGCGTTATTCATAATGGAAAAAGAGGGTCGCTATTCATAATCCGAGAAAGAGGGTCGCTATTCATAATCAAATAAGAGGTTCAGCTATTCCCATAATCAAAAGAAGAGGGTCGTTATTTCATAATGTATGGGAACGGTCAGTCTATTCATAAGGAAAAAGAGGGTCGTATTATTCAATAATGTATGGGAAGGGTCGTTATTCGCAAATGGAAAAAGAGGGTCGCCATATTCATAATCGAGTAAAGAGGGATCGCCTATTCATAATCAGGAGTAAGAGCGGTCGATATTCATATCAAAAGAAAGGGTCGCTATTCATAATGCAAATAAGAAGGTTCGCTATTCATAATCAAAGAAAGAGGGTCGCTAAAATTCATAATGTATGGGAAGGGTCGTTTATTCATAAATCATAAGTGAGGAGTCCGCTATTCAATAATCAGCAAGAGGGTCGCCTATTCATAATGTATGCAGGGTCGTTAATTCAAATCAATCATAAAAGAGGGTCGCTATTACATAATGGAAGTAAAGAGGGTCGATATTCCATAATCAAAGAAAAGGTTGCGCTATTCCATAATCAAAAGAAGAAGGGTCGTTATTCAATAATCGAAAAAGAGGGTCGCTATTCATAAATTCAACAGAAAAAAGGGTCGTTATTGCCATCCAATGTATGGGAAGGGTGCGTTATTCATAATGGAAAAAGAGGGTCGTTATTCATAATGTTTATGGGGAAGGGGGTCGTTATTTCATAATGGAAAAAAGAGTGGTCCGCTATTCAATAACTCGAGAAAGAGGGTCGCTATTCATAATCAAATAAGCAGGTTCGCTATTCATAAAATGCAAAGAAGAGGGTCGTTTATCAATAATGTATGGGAAGGGATCGTATATTCAAATGGAAAAAAAGAGGGTCGTTATATCATAATGTATGGAAGGTGTCGTTATTCATAATGGAAAAAGAGGGTCGCTATCATAATCGAGTAAGAGGGTCGGCTAAAATTCATAAATCGAGTAAGAGGTCGATATTCATGAATCAAAGAAAAGGGTCGCTATTCATAAACTGGAGTTTTTTCATTTATTTTTTTTTGATTGTTTTTTTTTGTAGTTTTATTTTTGTTTGTGTTGTGTTGTTGTTTTTTGTTTTTTTTGGTTGTATTTTCTTGTTTGTTTTTCTGTTTTTTTTTTTTTGTTTTTTTTTATTTGTGCGGGCGGACCCCGGTAAAAGGACCATTGGGATTGCTGCACAAAAGTTGTGGAATGTTCTTCCTCTTGCTCTGTGTAAACTACAGTCAGTTAACATTCTTATTCAAGATTGCACTGTCTGACTGGGTGTAATACGTATTCGATATTGATCACAAATAATTCAGTTATATTTAAATGAATAATTGTAAATCACATTTTGAATACATTTTATAAAGAATACACTAACAATAAAATTTATTACCATTATTATTATTATTATTATTATTATTATTATTATTATTATTATTATTATTATTAATATTATTATTATTATTATTATTATTATCATTATCATTATTATTACTGTTTGGGGGCTACACGTGAAAAAATATTTTTACATAAGGTGCGGTAATAGTTTTTTGGCGATGTACAATCTAATAGACATCAACAATGACGTTGACATAAATTTGGATAAAATGAAATATAAAAATTGGAATGAACGGCATGGTACACATTAAAACTATACAATATGACTGAATCTATCAAAAGAGGGAGTCGATCCGCTTGACTATAATTTATATAATAAAACACATTGTTACAGTTGAAACAAAATCTCGATATTCAACTTATTGTTGAATTGAAAGCTGGCTGCAGCTATTAGCGTATAGAGTAATTTGAACTACCAACTTTTTTTATATATATATAACCACGCATTAAATCGAAACCTACCGGAATGGTATATATCTCTGAATTCCGTCAATTAACAACTAGTCAATAACAATCATTGCTCTGGTGACAAATACTCTGGTGATAATTACTCTACTATCCATCTCTGAATTCCGTATATGAACAATTAGTTGAACAGATTGTAACCAGGAACAAATCCAGTATCTAGTTGGATGAAAATTGGATATGGGGAATTCCCAGGGCAATTGTAAGCACTCTACGACACTTAATTTTAAAAGATACTGTGTCAGGTCTTAAACCCCTTTGGATCCGGCCATGAAATTATCGGATTAACTAAAAAAAATACCTAGATGAATCCTGTTTTATGCATTTGAAATGACCCATCTGTTGTCGAGCAAAATTGTTGTAATGAAAAGGGAGGGATTACTTATGGTAATATTATCAAATTGACTATGGTGTACATATTTGCAGTAAGTATCATTATAATGTATTAGCATATAGGGCCCATGGTATTATCAGATGGTGCCAACGCAAACTTTGTTTGTATCGAATGTTGGGTGACTTTGAAAAGAAATAAGTAAAACAATCACATTCACATTCTAAACTGTAAGGCATGATGAAAATCATAACAGGAGAAAATAACTTACCACTGTGGAGTAAATCATTCATTTTTTTTTATTCTGAAAATGACCGGATGCAATTAAGTTTTTTTGCATTTTTATAAGTAATCTTGAGAACAAACTTCATTAAAAAAAGATGTAACTCAGGTAAATTGTTATTAACTTTGGAGATTTTTGATCAGCATGACGTACAGTACATCTCTTAACTTCCAGCATCTTTAACAAAGTATGTCATACTTACTCTACTTCAACACTTGAACTGATATTATTTTTTTTAAACATCCTACTAATCGTCTTTTTTTTTCTTTTACACTAATCGCAAGCATATCCGAAAGTAGTAAGGGACGACGCCAACTTGCGAGTTCGACGATTGAGCGTGAATCTTGGGCCCCTTGAGATTGGCCGCCATTACGGAAACGTAAGGAGCTGACGATAAGCAAGCAACTTCAATCAACAGCTCGTTGATTTCGGGCTTACACCAAAATCATCATGTGCGACCCATGAATTAAACAACAATTATATTTTTAATTCATGTGTCGCACTTGATGATATCGGGGAATGAAGACCGAATGAAGGTCCGATAACCCAAAGATTTATGTGGTCCAAAGGACGGCGTATCTGATGGACAAAATAAAACAAATTTAGGCTTAAAACCATGACAGTTGTTGACGGTGTTTACCTGTAATTAGAGCACACAGCTCTCACCCTGTTCCTTCAACACTTAGGCAGATTTTTGTTGACGCATAAACTGTGGCTGCAATCTTCAGTTTATCGGACCTTCGGTCTATTAGGATAGGTCTATTCACACGAGTTATGATGAAGTGGCTTGAAAGGACTTTCGATGTATTAGAATCTTGTTGTACTCCCATTCGATCTGCTTTCCAGCTTGTCTCATACAAGATGCTTAAAATGTCAATTTTTTCTAGACATAGTCATGAACGTCCCAGGCAATGTTACCCTTTCAGATAAATCGCCCCCCCCCTCCCCTGCTACACCTTGTGAGATGATTGCACTATGTCTTTGGGTATCTAACGGAGAATTTTTCGCTGTTGAGAGAATTTGCTTGGTTGATTGTCCTATACAGGGAATCATACAGTGTGTATCAAAAAAAGTAAACACTAAGTAAAAAAAAATATTTAAAAAAATTATCATGATTTTGAGATAATTTTTTTATATGAATATATTACCTTGGACCTAAGCTATCTGATGACACTGTTGGTTTTGAAAGTATTTCACGCATGAGTGACCACAACCCACTTTTGTCCAATCAGTCAAAAATGCATTTGTGCACAGAAATGTGTTCTTATAGTCAACGTTTAATGCCTCACAACCGGTTCTGCAGAAGTTCTCAACTGATGTGCCCAAGTATTGAATCTCAGCATGCTCAGAGAAAACCTAATTTCATTTCTGTGACAAGAAAGACAAAAATGAAGCAAGGATTCAGATACACCATCGTAAAAAAAGAAAAAAATGTCATTTTTCATGGTCAATTCACAGTTCATCTTGCAAACATGACATTTTCTTCTTTTTTTTGTGGGGTGTATCTGAATAATTGCTTTATTTTGGTCTTTCTTATGACAGAATTGATATAAGCTCTTCTCTGAGCATGCTGAGGATTCAATACTTATGCACATTAGTTGAAATCTTCTGCAGCATCGGTCTGCAAGGCATTATACATTGACCATTAGAATGCAATTCTGTGCGCAAATGTATTTTTGGCCGATTGGACAATAGTGGGCTGTGCTTACTCATGCGTGAAATACTTTCAAAACCAACAGTGTCATAAGATAGCTTAGGTCCAAGGCAACATATTCATATAAAAAAATTAATCTCAAAATCATGAGAATTTTTTTAAATAAATTTTTTACTAAGTGTTTACTTTTTTTGATACACACTGTATAAGGTTGATTTACCTTGGAGATGCTTTTCCAGGGAAGGGGAATCGGTTGGTAGGATCTGGGGGTAATTTTCCGAGGGTAAATTTCCGAGATAACAGGTGTTATGATTAGACGCGATGTACTCTTTCAAAAACATTTCTTGTTCAGGTGACACTTTGCATATAGTTTAATTGGTATGTTGTTGTTTTCATCTTGGAATGTTGTCAAGTTAAATTGATGTCAATAAAGACCAATACTGACACTAATACCAAAACCAATACCAATTCCAATACCAATACTACTACTACTACTACAAATACTACTGATAATAATAATAATAATAATAATAATAATAATAATAATAATAATAATAATAATAATAATAATAATAATAATAAAATTATAGATATTAGACATAGCTGCTATCTGCCTTTCTTGTGCGCTCAGGTAAAAATGTTCAGAGGTAAAAAATTGTCAGAGGTAAAATGTAGAAGTAATCAATGTCACGAAGGTAAATGTCAGAGGTAAAAATGTCAGAGCACTAAAAATGTCAGAAGGTCAGATACATGTCAGAGGTAAAAATCGTCAGAGGTTAAAATGTCAGAGGTAAATAATGTGTAGAGGTTAAAATGTCAGAAGGTAAAAATGTCCAGAGGTAAAAAGTCAGAGGTAATAATGTCAGAGGTAAAAATGTCAGAGGTAAAAATCGTCAGATGGTTCCAAAGAATGTCAAGAGGGTGAATAATGTCAGCAGTGTGGTAAGAAGTCGTCAGAGTAATCGCGGTGAGGTAAAAATTTCTATACTGATTTGTTGCGACTTTGATACCGTCCTTTTCACTAACCACGCGGCCATACATAAGGCTTAGGAGATTTTACAGGATGGGGGGGGGGGCTCGATCATATTGTTTTGACGGCCACCTTTGTGAAGACTTTTTCCCTGACCCGCGGCCCCCCTCTCGCCACCTATTTATAACAGTACCAAAAGTCCTTTTACTTTGTTGGTGGTGTTTTCGGCGCCTTTTGCAGAGTCCTCTTTTGCTTAAATTGTGAAGCCTTTCTTTTCCTTTTTGCTGCTATCGCCGACATCTTTTCAGACCACAACGGGGAAATGAGAACCAACCGTTTTTATAGCGGGCATTTTTGTGTACAAGCATTGTATCCAATCTGTAATTAAACATTGACAGCCCGGCGCGCGGGGCCGCCCATTTTGCCCATAGACCACCAGAGCATACCCATCGTGCAACAATGTAAGTAGGGTCCAGGGTGCAACCCGACTAATAAGGTGTCAGGATACGAAACTCTTTAAAAAAATACATGATATCGTTCCGGCTGACATCACATTACGATCACGCAATCCACAGGCAGGCTAGTCAGCGTACTCATGCACATAGACAGGGGGTATGAAATATTCACGAGTTCATCAGAGAAAAGTCTGGCAGATTGGTGAACATGTTACGTATAATGGGGTTTGTCAGTACCGTGCTTTCTAACGAACCACCCAGACCTGAACTGGTGTGTATGGCATTCGTTGGAAAGATACACCCACATTTTAGGTAGTTCCTTTTCACAATATTAACATAAATTAGAGCAGGATATTGTCATTTTACTCGTGTTAGGCGGGAGGTTTTTCATGAAAAGATGGCCGTGATTTCAGCAGAATAGCTCGCGGGAGGCGCCCAACGTGTGAAACGCGTGGAAGTAACCGGTCGGAGTCCAAATCTGCCCGCCAATATGCGTGACTACTCGCGCCCAAAATGTGAGGAGGGTTTAGCAGAAGCACTGTACACTGTAAAGGCTCACATAGCACGAGCAAAACTTTAATATGACTATCAATTAATTGACCGAATAAGTGATTGCTGTATGGGGGCATAAACACCCTCCAGAGGCAGACCTTTGGCGTGGCACAAAACTTTCGACAACAGAACTTGATTGCACTAGTGGTTCTTAACTGAAAAGAAAAATAATTATTCCTCTGGACATCCTACAATTAGGCCAAATATAGGCCATGCGTCTATAAAGCCAGAATTGATGAAAATAGCTCGTGAAGTTTTCGCGCTTTTAGAAGTTTCGGGAAACACCAGACCCGTCACTGAGCTGTATATGATTCCTTTCGTTCAGTATCCACATGGCAAAGGCTAACCGTTCCTACACATTGCCAAAGAAGTGCGCAGCGAGCTGTAGAACACGTCTTGACAGTAGCTTGGTCTCATCTCATACGTATGGTGCAGGGGCTTGCTAAATGCATAATTAGGGGGGGGAGGCAGGGGGTGCTCAAAAAAGGTTTTGGTTTCTATCGGCGGCCACTACCCCTTTTCCCGCATCACCACACCAACCCCCGCATTTTGTCGCGAGTGCTCGTGTTTAGCTTGTAATGTGGCTAGTAAATTTTTTTTTTTTTGGGGGGGGGGGGGCTCAACATGTTCTTCCGCGCGATTATTTCGGCCCTCCTCGTATGGTTTTACCGCTGGCGCCGCCCCTGAAACATGATAATATTTTGGGAAAGTCCGAATTCTGATTGTAATGTGTGCCTACAAAGTTCGGGGGTACGAAGATTTAAGAGAGGATAATGGAGGTGATTAAGTCTGATAACGGTGGCGGTAAAAATAACGATTTTTTGGGGGAAAAATAATTTTTTAGGGTAACTATCGTCGCTGAAAATCACGAAGTCGGCACGCGCGACCCGAAGATCGCGCGAATCAGCTTTTCGAGTAAAACGCGAATAAAGATTTTAGCAGTCTTTGCAAGCTGCTCAGTTAGCGTGTGTTATGAAGCTTAAACTAGTATGATTCAACGCACAGATAGAAACGCAAGACTGCTATTCTTGCCTTACATGTCGGAATTGTCCCTTAAACAAGTTCAAATTTTAACGACAGTAAAGCTTCAAAACGCAGGTGTCGTTTTGTAGAAAACTGTTTGCTCAGCGTAGGAAGAAATGCCACGAAGTGGCACAATCGCTAGTAGAAAACAAGTACGATTTTGCGCCGCCAGCGAACCGGCAACAAGGCGCTCCGTGTCGCGCTGTGGTGTCCGCGCCGGCGCAAAGAGAAAAAAAAATTCACAGAACGCGGCACGAGGGTGCGCCCGCGCCGTGAGTTTTATGTACATCGAAATGAATGCGGGCGTCTACCGGCGCGCGCGGGTCGGCTGGTGCCGGTTCGTAGGATTTTTAAGCTGTAAGATTCTTGCAAGGCTCGTGTCTGTTTGGCGCTTTAATTATCGTTGTTAATTAGAGAGAATTGGGTTCTAAAATTATTCGTGAAATTGAAAGACTACGGCCAGAGAATGACAAAACTGGAAATAACTCAAATTTTGACTTTGGACGCAATTTTGGAGTTTGTGCCACTTCGGTGAACTTTCAGCCGACGATATGTAGCAATGAACAGTTTAAGGAAAGTATAATACAATTCTGGAAGTGTGTCGCGAATGAGAACAGGACGTTGCAAATGAGCTGGGGTTGTGTTTAATGTGTCTGTACTCCCACTTAACCTAGCCGGGTCGAGGAAAACAATAAAGTTTAATGACGAGCTTAATTACGCTCCTTTACTTGTGAGTTGTGGGATAACTCCTCAAAACAAAGGAGGGACGAGAATTGTTGTGTGTTGTATAAGTGTCAATGTGAGCTTTCTAATAGTTTATATTGCTAACCTGACATTTTTACACTATGGCATTTTTACCTCTGACGTTTTCCTACCTCTGAGCATTAATTACGCTCTGACATATTTACCCTCCTGACATTTATTAGACCTCTGACATGTTTTACCCTCTGAAATTAATACCTCTGACATTTTTACCTCTGAGCATTTTTACCTGCTGACCATTTTACCTTTTGAGCATTATTACCTTGACATTTTTACCTCTGACATTTTACCTACTTGCCATTATTACCAATCTGACATTATTACCGTCTGTACATTATTACTCTGACATTTTTACCTCTGACATTAATACCTCTGACATCTTTTATCGCTGCTGAACTTATTCACCTCTGACCTTTTTACCTCTGACCATTATTACCTCTGACATTTTTTATGAGGCCCCTCTGACATTATTCACCTCTCGACATGTTTTTACTCCGATCATTTTTTACCTCTGACGATTATTACGCGTCAACTGACATTTGTTACGCTTCTGACATTTTTTCACCTCTGAACAATTAATTAACCTCTAGGACATTTTTACATGCTGGACATTTTTACGGCTCTGACATTATAACCGTCTGACAACAATTTTGACCTCTGACTATTTTTACGCTCTGACAAGTTATTAACTCTGACATTTTACTGTGAGCATTTTTACCATCTGAGCATTAATGCCTCTGGAATCTTTTACCTCTAGACATTTTTACGCTCTGACACTTATTAGCCACTCTGACATTCTTTAGCCTGCTGACATTTTTACACTCGACATTATTACCCTGACATTTTTACCATCTGACCATTTTTTACCTTGACATTTTTACCTCTGACATTATTACGATCTGACAATTTTTACCTCTGACATTATTTACCGAGTTTTATAGCGTCAATCTCACGGATGTTTTACGCTCCTGACATTGATTAGCCTATCTGACATTTTTACCTGCTCGACATTTTTACACGGAGCCGGCCATTTCTTTATCCTCTCATTTCAAGTTTTCCACGATTCAATTTTTTTCATACACTAAACGATTTCCTTTGGTACTATATATTTCATCCAGTCACTGAATGTGCAATACCATAAACTCGTTAGTTTTTCTACGTTATTGACTATATGTAGATCGTCAACTGTGGCTTTGCAACTGTTTATGTCATCAGTCTTACGTATTGCTTTGATCAGGGACGTGTTATATAGAAAACGCGAACTGAAATTGACTTGAGATTGAAGATTAGATATGATTATAATAGATGGATGAGTAGAAAAAGAACACAAGACAACGAGACAGCACCCCACACACACAAGACACTGCCCCCGTTAACTTAGCAACCAACCTTAAAAGGCCATATTCCAGGCTAATAACAACGTTGTTTTCCGGTAAGAAGCAGCAAAATTGCAAAAACATTAGTGAATCAAGTTTGATAAAAAATGACAAATATTGATAAAGTTATAGCTGTTGAAACTCTGTTTACGATCATGTCGGGCAAATTGATTAGAATAGTTTCGTGTATAGAAGCCAACCCTCCATTTGAAATTTATAAACGAAATGTCATTAACTTGTTTGCCTATTCGCTCTAAAAGCAAACAATTCTCCTGCATCTATGTAGCTTAACGTTACAGTTGCATATTGAAACTATGGGTTTAGCAAGATTTTCCGATGTGAAGTTGGCATGTGGCGTTCACCACAAATATTCAAGAAAAATGAAAATTATGTGATATTTTTGTGTAGGCAAAGGCAATGGAGTGCTGCTCACAGTGAATGTCACAATGATGCCGCGAATTTCGTAATTTTTTTTCTTTTTACTTTGAATATCTTTATCTGTATTTGATTTTTTTTTCTAGGCTTTCAACGGCAGCGAATCACTTTACACATGATATCTCTGTTTTTCATTCAAAGTAATCCATCAGCTGTAATGCCCCTCTTAAAGAGAAATACACAGTAGCAAGGTTGATGATGGACAAAAATTGCACTCAAAATTCCCACATTTCCTTTGGTTTCCATGTGAAAGTATATTGCAGTTTGCATGTATACATGTTGGGAGTAATTGCACGTTCTGCATATGCACATGAAAAAAGTTGAAGGATTATGAACAGTGAAGTTTTCATTGGTTTTGCCTTCCAAATGCTAAAGTGTGTATGTCAATAATCTGACATAGTTGCCACATACCTGATTTCTGTGTTAGTACTTTGTCAAGCAGTGATGATTTGTGTAGGACAGATTTGTCAAAAACGAAGTGTTCTGTTCGTTCTGCAAGCCTACTACTCTCCTGTCACCTAAAGTGACATTCTTCAGAATACGC
>JZLH01S0173609.1:3583-16308 GCA_001188425.1 Eucidaris tribuloides | reverse complement strand
TGATGTGAATTTAATTTATTCCAACACTTCAGTTAAAAACAAAATACAAAGAAATATATGCAAATTGACTAAACAAACTACGATGGATGAACCAATGCGTATACATTAACAGACGAACAATGCAACTTAAACAAGAAGAAAGAAAAAAAGTCACATCATGAAACTGATAGTGGTCGGAGCCCACATAGAGTATTGACCTTTCATGGAGGACTCCAAAGCTTCATTGATAATTATTACTGTAAGGAATTTAACACAAGGCTAAGAACAAATGTTGCAGGCAGGCAAGATTTGGCAGATAGGCATTCACAGTTTAAGAGTTCAATTTTATATTTTCTTTTAAAGGCCGATAATGATGGAGAATTTTGTATGTTTACTGAATATATTTCAGATTTGGGTCCGATAAATATTTGATTGATCACGTAGAAAACTTTGTATTTTAATGAAGAATAGAAATATCGGAAGTTTTTTTGCTTGCCTTGTGTTGTGCGAATGGTATTTTGGGAATTAGATACAAAAATATATTTTGAAATAGATGGGCAATAAACTTGTTACAATTGCGATTACATGAAGAACCACTGTATTTATATAAATTGCGGGAATTTTAGAAATTTCAATTTGATGAAAAGTGGGTCACTGGGTACTCTGTGGCCGTGAGCATTGAGTATTGCCGAAACAGCTCTTTTTTGGAAGAACAAGCCACTTTATGCAGTTTAATACTTTGTACAATTTCCCCAACTATGACTGAATAATTAAGGTATGGCAGATCATAAGTTTGTATACACATAACCAAGTACATGGGAGTATTGTCTGAGTTGATAAAGTATGCCAATAATTCTAGTTAATTCTTACATGGAGATGAAATTAAACATGTTCTCCCCAGTCAATTTCATTAATGTATTACACTAAAAATTTTACAGGTGTACACGATTGTATAGATTGACCGTTCATAAGGACATCAAGAATATTTGGATTTATATCTTTATCTTTGGTTGAAAATCATTATTAGTTTTGTTCCATGTTTACAAGCCAACTTGTTATGGCAAACCATTCATTTATCTTCTGGCGTAAATCCATCGCCGTAGTATAAGTAGTTAATTTGCACAACACTAGAACCACGAACAAATAAGTAGTGTCGTCTGCAAATATGATTTGGACATAATACTTGACTAACAAATCCATTATCATTGACATATAACAGAAAGAGAAGGAGCCGGTCCGTATGATCCTTGCGGAACACCAGTGAAATACTTGCAAGGAAGAATTTGGTTATCAAATGATACATACTGTTCGGTCCTGCAAATAACTTTTAAAACCATTCTAAATGTTATAAATTGTGCATTATTCTATATACATGCTATCTGTACATGCTACTCTAGCCACTAATTAGATGCAGTTTATGTGCTGGTGAATCTACATTGAAAATATTTTTCAATGCCGTCTAGAAGACTGTGGAATGTGCTGCGAACCTTCTGCGCTCACTTGAAAATTGACCAAGCAAAACAATTGATGGTGCCGTCAGATGGACTGCCTGTAGCTTGTGGTTAATCCATTTTCTTAGGGAATGCCCATTGACTGAGGGGCTGTATAGTTAAAACAAGTCTGATGCTGTGTATTGTATTTCTTGATGCTATGACATAATAGCACAGAATGTCAGGATATTCTACATGTTAGCCTTTTGGTGTTTTCTAGAATTTTGAAGATTCTAGATTAGGAGGGTTTTCATATATATACTGGGAAGATGAGATAGTCAGAGTTTCTGTCAACCCCATCTTAGCTCAAAGTCACATGTGTTATAAGAATAACTTGTGCATTAGAGTTTATTGTTGACCTTGTACGGATACACAACCTTGGAGCTTAAATAGGAGAGTTTTGTGTGTTAGACCTGCGCCTGTTTATTACCTGAGTAGCCTGCTGGATTAATTTTGGATTTACTACATCATCTTGCTGCAATTGGACTGGTGTGTTGAGTTATGCTCACACGTTTCCTTGCTACACTTTTGCCATTGGATTTCATTACTCATTACCACTGGGGACTTCTACTAATTGGGATCATCTTGGGATCATCTGTTTGGACTTGATTTACCCGAAAATCTGCTATTTCAGCCTGTCAAACATCGGGATCAATATCGCGATCATAATTTATGGATACTGGATCGGATTACTACTTGGGACATCAACTGGGAGCTGGGATGTTCATTTCGACTACAGTATCCTTTTAGCATTGTAAGTAATATTTATTGTACGATTATTGGAAAGATTGTGAAAGTTTATTTGTATTTTTTTTGAGAAAAGAAAAAGGGGAAATTACCCCCCATATAAGTAAATATTTCGTTAAATCAAAATATGGTATCATTTTTGTTTCTTTTTCGGTTTGTGAATTTGATCGCTAACCAATTTTGGTGACTCGTCGGAATTGGACATCAAGACAGCCAAATTGTACAAAAGTTCAGTGAAATTTAGGTTTCATAAATTTGATGATCTAGAACATTCTAGAATAACATACAGACAAGCTTTCACATAATTTGATTGTGTATGCTGTATACTGTTATTCAAATCATCAGAGTAACGTTTGATGCTAAGGCGTTTGGCCGAGAGGACAGATTTCTCCTACACGCTTTTGAAGATTGAAGAAGATGCCTAATTTGATGCTTATTGCCGAATGCTTGAGGTGAATTAACACAGGGTATGAGAAGGCAGAGATACTTGATAGTTGTAAAGCTAGTCACATGACGTCAGAAACAAACTCAAACTGATGGAACAGGCTCGACTGCCTGTAGATCAGACACCACAGCTTGAGCTTGCCTAGAATTTGAGTTTAGAAAGAGAGAGGATGAGAATTAGAGTTTGAGAGCAGAAGAGAAACAAACAACAGAAGCTGAAGAAACAGCGAGAATTTGAAGAACGAAAGAAAGCAGAACAGCGAAGAGTGAAGAAGACGAGACAACGGAGAAATGGAATATAGATTGCGTGAACTTGAATTAACTCAAGGCTACACGTAGACAGGAAAACAAAATTCCGACAGTTTTGACGTGGCAAAGAATGTCGCGTTTGAGTGCCAAATTTGCAATGAGGATAGAGTTGACAAATATTTTGTCTCGGTTTGGGAGAAAGTGGCTAATACTTTTGAAAATGGCCACAGGAAATTTTGGCCTATGCTTCTCCAAAGTGTTTTCGTTGTAAGGCAGCAGAATGTGTACTCTCTCTACTCAGCAGGAGCAGTCATGTGTATGGTACTGAAAGAAAGCAGTACTGAATCTACGAATTTGGCTACGGAGGGTAGCAGACAGAGAAATTCAGAATAAGGCCGCAAGCCGGGTTCAGACACATGTGAGTCTCGCTCTGCGTGAAAGGAAATGATGTTTGTAGGTGCGTATGGTTCATGAAAGGGGGGAAAGATTTGATAGCCTCAGAGAGGTAGTGTGGTTGGAAGAGTTCAATAAGAATGGGCCTTCCAATGTGAGATCCCACTTAGAAGATGATCATAAAGTCAAAGATTTGAATAAAAGCAGCTCAAATTGTGCTGATGGTACGAGGCTAACTCACAAAATGACTAACGACCACCGTTCAGAAATCTCTGGCTTATAAGAGGTAAAAATCAGAATGATGCACAAAAGGTACTGTGCCCAGAAAAGGTGTGCAAAGTAAAGCAGGCAATACTTAGTGGTAGTGGGTTCACCTCCGGCATTCCAAAAATCAGAGTCTGACAATCAGATGCGGCAAAACCTCCAACTTGTTTTCTCTGCCCAACAAAAGGGGCTGTAAGGCCAGTGTTGGAAATTGCAATAGGAAAAAGAAGAAGTTGGGTTGTCATGCCAAAAAGTGTCCATATCAGACGGAAAGTGTCCCAGCTTAGAATAGACGGTAATTGAAAATACGTTCGTTCGATTTTGACAGATAGAGTGCAGCAGGATTTGATGAAAAGTATCGTAGCTTTGATCCCAAGGTGAAGTGGCCCCTAGTTCATTCTGGTGAGGCAGAGTAAGCCAGATGTATCCTTAGGGTACGGGGTCAAATCAGGACGTTAGTTGGGGGAAGGTAGTGCTAACTTTACCACCAGAGAGCTGCATTTGAATGCAAGGCATGTACCGCCTATTTTTTGGCAGTTGTTCACGCGTTCCCTTGTATAGGGTGGATTTGAAGTGTGACCTTTAGTTTCTAGGTCCTGCTGTACTGTGGAGTCATACGGATCTACCCATGAGGCCCTCATCGGTGTTCGATTTTGCTGCGTCTTAATGACTGGCGGGGGGGATGGCGACTAAGGTGTTGCGTCGCCCAGTTGTTTCTGAGGAAGACCGGTTGAGTTACTTGAAGCTGAACAGTTGCAGTTTCCAGGATTTTTCCGATTGTGTGTGTGGTTTTGGATAAACCCAGTGATGGTTCTGAACTGAGAAGTTACAGGAGAAGTACCGGAATTTTCCCAGCTTTGTGTTGTTACTGGTCTCAGGCTCGAGCTGGGCTGCGCAAGATGATGCGGATTGTTGTTTACGTGGAGGAGGAATTTGTGTTTTGTTGGCTGAAACTTTTTTCAAGGTATTTGAATGAAGGGGGGTTGCTGTTTTGTAGGGCTCCAAGGCTAGCAGTGGCTGAGCTGTTAGTAAGTCTTCTTGCGTTCAGGCACAGCAGGAACAGACATTGAATTGAAGGGCTTGTCTTCAGATGGGTGTTCCTGAGGCTAGAGGCTTGTTGACGTCCCTGAGTGCTATTATGTCAACGATGACATTTTGATGAGGAAGTGGAGACCTCCCTTAGGCCAGCTGATGGGGATTGGACTGTTTGTTCCATCAAATTGTTGTCCCTCCTGTTATCGCAATGCAGATTTTGAGAATGCCACGGAGTTACCTGTTGGCGTGCATTTTACGGCGTCAGAAAGACAAAGCTTCGAATTCATGAAGGCTTTCTATTGCCGAAGTTGAGTCGAGACTGTGGACTGAGTTGGTAAACTTGCTCACACATGTCAGGTGGTTGGTAAACACAGCGTTCGATCAAGCACGGCACCATTGATTTCCGATTCCTGCATTTGATGAAACCGTTCACTCGGGTTCTAGTTGATTGTGCTTGGCCCTTTGCCTAGAACTAGGTCAGAGTCATAAGTTTCCTCTTGACAAATCAATGATTATGTCTACCGGTTTCCCAGAGGCAATGCCACTCAGGAATATTACAGCTAAGACATGTAGTAGAGGCGCTAGTGAGTTTTTATAGGTACTTGTTTGCCAAGCAAATTCAGTCTGACCAGGGGTCAATTCATGTCGAACGATGTTCAAGAGGTGTGTATCGTTTGGGTATGTCAAGGCAGCTGAAGTCGTCAGCTTATCATTCGCCATACTCAAGGTCGTATAGACGCTACCATCAGACCCTGAAGCCATGATTAGGAGCCGTATATGTGAGGAGTTACCCTGAGGATGGGTTCAAGGGATTCCCATATCTTGTTGTTTGCTACTAGGGGACTCCCCGAATGGAATGTCAACGGGATTTAGTCCGTTCGAGTTGGTCGTGTGACGGTCACGAGGTTTAGGGGGCCCTTTAAGCTCATAAAAGAGAGTTCAATGTCCCAGGATTGATGATGTAAATCTCCTTGACTACGTGTTCAAGTTCGTGAAGGCTGTTAAGGCTTGTGAGGTAGCTAGGCGGACATTTGAAACGTCCCAAAAAGCCATGAAAAAGACAGCTGACAAAAATGCCAAGTACGTAATTTCAAGCCTGGTTGTCAAAGTACTCGTGTTGCTACATATGCAGGGGTGAGCCAGTTAAAAGGCAAGCTCAGTGGACCGTACGTGTCAAAGAACCTGAATGGATGTCAATTAATGTGATCAGTTACTCCGGATAGGAGAAAGAACAAAGGGTGTGTCATGTAACATGCTCAAAGGATACTTTTTAACGAGAGGCTAGCCAGCCAGTTAGTGTGCATAACTAGGGGTAATATGATGAGGAGGAAGTTGACGTAGTTGAATCGCAGATGTTGACATGTCTGAATGGATGTGAAAATGAGTGAGCCACCTAGTTGTCAGGTTTTCTAACGGAGGTCGTTAGGGAAACACAATTGAAGTGTTGAAGTTACCTCCTGAAGATCAAAGAAAAGAATGTAACTGATTTGTTGCATGAATTTGGTGGACGTTTGTAAAGACAAAGTATAGGGACAGCTGATTTTCGTTTTTCAAAAATTCCCTTTTCGTTTCAGAATCTTAAATTCCGTTTCAACTCATGCTTGAAAACGGAAAATTCTTTCCCCATAGCTTGTATACATGAAAAAAGCTGACAACTCCGTTTACATTAAATCACTACAACTCCAGCGAATTTGTCGCACGAAATTCATGCTACGTATAAGGCTTGTTGACAATCCGTTTTTGGGGTTTAAAACTTTAATTTTGGTTGCTTTACGCTTTAGAGATTTTGATTATTCACTTTCTAACTTTCCCCGACTTTTTAGTACATTTTCATATCCACATCGCATCACGACGCTGATCGCTTGCTTCAGTCCCACATATACAATCGACTTTCAGCAGTGCAGCCTGTATACTTGCATCCAGTCGAGTCTGGTAACTCTGTTTGCGCTGCGATTCCCTGTAGTATGATGCCACACACAACCTGCGCGGTAAATGTCGCAGTCTAAAGATGGTAAATCCCACTTGCACAGGTATTGTGCAGTCGGGTGTGCCTATCGTTGCCGCCAAAATATGAAACCTTTCAATGAGCGGGGGGGCCCAAGCGTACTGTGTATTAGACAAGATCGTCGAGCCGCTGCGAAGCCGCAGCGGCGCGTACAGTCTTGGTTATAGACGGCCCGGCCCATGGTTACTGTGTTTATAGACACGTTTGTCCGTGTTTCTGTAGCTAGCTTAGTCGAAGATGAATTTATTTTGGAAATAAAGTTCGAACTGTTTTGTCATCAAAGTTGATTGTGTGGTGAGTTTGTTGCGTTGTATTAATTATGATGTTTGAGGACATAGTTTTGTGAATGTTGTCATGTTGTTTTGTGTTGTTGGTTTTGTTGATCTGTGATGTTTCTGGTTCACTTCGTGTGTTCCTGCCCAGACCTGCCTGTGTTCGTTTTTCGTATCTCATCTACTACGTCGGTACGCGGTGTCAGTATGTCGTCTGGTCGGGTCTGTCGAATTTGCACTGTGCAATGGCCTGGTGTTGTGTGGTGTTGCAAGTTTTTTTACTGTTCGTTGTCGTTTCAGAGCATTGTTTGGTCAACTTTCTGGGTAAATTTTGTTTCAATTTCGGAGGTTTTTTTCGCTCTCGTAATGTGACTTTTGTAGGAAATACGTGTTTTCCGTGATTTTTCCGTTTGAAATAGCACTTATCCGCTATCTCATAGCTGATCTCTCGTGCATTACATTATCGATTTCAAGGGGAACTCTTGTTCAAAAGTCTGTTTTCCCCATGTTTTCTGTGAAGTTTCATGTCTTTCCTGCATCTTAGAAAACTCTGGTCTCAAACTTAATGGTCCTTTCATCAACTGCACTCCCATTTCAGAATGAAATATCTTGCGCTAGGGTGTATGAAGAATGTATGTTAATTGAAATAAAATCGTCTTCAACGGGTTAAAATGTTCTTACATGTACCTTTGTGCAAACATCATACAGGAATACAATCAGACACGCCAGCTCTATCCCTTCCGTGACTCCACACGGTGCTTGGAGGCGGTCGCCAAGGTAACGGGGATCTGCACTCATCCCCGTAGATATGGATGATGGCGGTTCAAAGAAGGCCAGCATGAGGATGGTGAAGATAGCGAAATAAATGGTCCTGTAATTCCAAAAACAAAGTATGAACAGTTAATGTTCCAAAGACAAATATGAAGACTGTTCAATGAATATCTGAGTTCATACACTGTCACACTCATACATTTTCTAAATTATCCAACTTTTCATGACTTTCCAGAGCAGAAAACTGTAAATTTTCATCACTGTTTTTATATGTTTAAAGTGTGCAAAAGTACATACATGTAATTTTAATTCCACAAAGCGTATCTCAGAACTAGTATGTACGGGGTCAGTTAAATATCTTTAATAATTGATTTTCTTGACTTTCCAGAAGAAATTGATAAATTCCCTGACTTTCTGTGACTTTAAATTGCTTCTGAAAACAGTATTTTCAAATTCCCTCACCCGTATGAACCCTAGATGATAGATAAAATCTTCTATCCAAGTTCCCCATTTGCTTGGTTTCCAGGCAAAAACAAACACAATCTGTAATACAGTACAAGTACAGTACATGGGAAAGATTTACTTCAAATGTAACAAATATTTGTAGACTGAATGACAATCAAAAAAATAAAAAATTTCCACCACTTGCCTGGCATGATAATTTCTCAATAACAATTAACATTGTCCCACATACATGTACAACTTTCTGTTCTGTTAGTATTTTGTCCGCATGATAGATTTTGCTATAAAGTGGAGCATTCAGCTGTTTTCATCTATGTACCCTTTCTTTTACCAAAGTTACATTTTCACAAGTGTTTTTCAGACTTTTCATTAAAATAACACACACAAGAAAACCTACATACATATATACTGTAAGTCCCCTTCAAGTCCCCTACTCTTTACTAGTCTAGCTTCCAGACATTTACATTAAAAATTTGAATTAAAAAATCTTCTCCAATTGATCAGACAACTGCCTTGACTAAGACTAGTGACATGAACATGATTGTACAACTTTCTCACAGCCTGCAGTTCACACCTGTGGTAATGCATTTAAGAAGTTCTAAGAAATCTTAAATTTCTTATTCTAATAGTCTAGAATCAAGACTAACCCTTCACTAACCCTCCTTCATGAGTCAGAAACATGAGAGGTCACACTGATATGACCTCTAATACAGTACCAAGAAGTAGGTGTTGCTTGTTATCCAGAAATTCAGCAAATGTATATGTGGGTAAAGCTTTGATAAGGTCAACATACACATCAGAAAGGAGGACCAATGTCATTGGTGAATAATCACAAGTAGGGACTGCTGCCCTTTTGTAGCTCCCCCACTTCTCTCCCCCTTCCCCGAATAACTGGTGTAACTATTAACCACTGTTTTTTGTATAGATCGCATACATACATGCATGTGATTTGAACCTTACAGGGTCAAACAGAATTTTTGCTCAGATGCTAATTTTCAAACATCTGGATTCTTGATTTACAAAAAGCTGAGAGTATAGCAATTTTACCAACAATTGTTCACACCAGTGTGACCACTGCCACCCACTTCACAGCAAACACAATAAAATACAAAATTCACGATTGACTTGTATTGTTGCGCAAAACTACAAAATTATGCATTCATTGTGTTGTGCAGACATGAAATCAAAGACACATTCAAGACGTAAGATATTTTCACATCATAGGGTCAAATGATCATTTCATGAATGTACATGTAATACTGAGTATTTTGAATTTGGAATGTGTATAGTTCCCTCCTCACAAATATTTTTTGATGAAAATTCTTAGAACTATTGTTCTAATAAAGTGTCTCATAACTTACTTAATTCTAAGAAATAAAATTCTAATGTATATGCCAACTGTATCAAATTGCCAGTGCAATGGACATACATGTAATTCATTGACTGTATCTTTTATAGTACAAACATAATCGTTCATGTCAGGCACTACTCATATGTGGTTGCAGGCCACACTTGTTAAATAGTGGTGATGAATTTGAAGCATTTTTTCAGTTTCGCTTTAACAAAAAGAACACTTAATGTACTTGTTTTATTTACATACGTACACATTGTTCAATATGAGGTTTCACTATAATGAGTCATGACTACAGTACATACATGTATCACATCAGATTAAGAAATTGAAACAATGAAAAGCAAGTTTGTGTTAAAAAAAAATAGTTCCTCAGATTAAACTAAAATTCCCTTACTTCCTTCCCATTGGCAAAATGGCTGCTACATGTATTTTCCTAACCCTGGATGGCTGACTATGTCAATATCCAAGCCATTCAAATGCTGATTAGTTGAATACAGTACGCCTAAAATAAAAACAGGACATTTGGGTAACATTCTCGTCTTCTAAAAAGGGTTGTAGACATATGCGACTGTGCAGTCACAAAACCAACAAAAAATCGCCAAACATGATTTTATTTCCAGTTTTCTATATTTTCAGCACTAGCAAAAAATCACCTGGTGGGCATGTGACTGTTTGTTGGTTTCATGACGCAGTCACAAATACTTCTCTAAACAGTTTCATGTCAGTACTTTTCTAAATGATGGCATAACCTCACTTTAGAATGTTTAAGTTTTCCCCAAGACCATATAACTCACCATCGAATTGGTCTTGAGTAATAGACCCTGTAATACCAAAGGGAAAAGGGGTCGATTTTGTGTTTGATGCTGCGGAACTTCACCGCATCCTCGACAAAAACCACCGCTTGCAGAAGTGCTCTGGGATCTGAAATATGAAGTACGAAATCATGATAACCATTACATACATAATTTTGATGTTAGATCACAGTACTGATTATGCTTAAAGCGCAAGTTTAGTTTTGGCGATTTTTTTTTATTTGAAAGAGTGTGATCAGTTAGTGTCACAGATGGCCATTTTAAAAACTGACCATTATTAAAGGCCCAGGGAAAGTTTTATTCAGTACCTCTAGTGATAACCTCAGCCTCTACAATAAATCAAATCATAAAGTAACCCTTCATATCACTTTTTCCATGGGCCTTCAATAGTGGTCACTTTTTAAAATGTCTGTCCGTGACTTCAACTGATCACACTCGAAAGCTTTATGCCCAATAACACCAATCACAGATTCTGAATGTCTTTTTTCTTTTTTTATTAATGAAAAATCTCGGGGGGGGGGGGGGGACCCCCAAGATTTTTGACTATATTTTACAGTATAGCATCCAAAGCATTAATAAGGTGCTAAGCTTGTGTTTTAACCAGGGCTCCACCCTAACTTTTTTCCACCTTGCCCTTTGGGCAAGTAAAATTATCACTTCCAGATTTTTACTTGCCCAAATAAAAAATTTACTTGCCCAAAAATAAACAAATTAATTAAAAACATTAAAAATGATTTCTCACTAATTTTAACCATCAATGCCCTTTTATAGAATTGGTTGTTTGTTATTTTAATTTTGGAGGTTGCAAAACATGTGATATATGAATTGAAAAAGTCATAAATTGAGTACAATGAACAAAATGTTGATGAAATTTAGGATTTTTAAGTTTTAAATTGAACATAAAATTTTAGACATATTTTGTTTGTTTTTGGTAAAATTTTTAAGTTTTGTCCATTTCATGATTAAAATTTTACTTGCCCATTTGGGCAAGTAAAAAATTAACATTTTGAGTTTTTACTTGCCCGACATAAAATTTTACTTGCCCCGGGCAAGCGGGCAAGTGCTAGTGTTGAGCCCTGCTTTAAGTCTTCACATCATCACATGTCAAAATTTTTAATATTGTCACAACTCACATTGGGCATTTTTTGGAGTGCAGAGTCAACTTCGAACAGCCATAACTTTCTACACACATAGACTCTATATACAATGTATATGAAAAATGGAGAAGCAACCCCAAATGAGGATTCACACTAAACAAAAGCACCTCAAGTTGAGCCTCAAGCAAGGTGTTGTTTTTTTAGGTAGACCACATGTAGATCTATACCTAAACGTTTGCTCTGAAAAATAGATCTAGATCTACCCCAAATCCGTGTTTTGTGCATGCACGATTACATTTATACCCAAGTGCCCCCTCATGAACATCAGTATAGAGCAGAGAACGGGGCCTGGTTGCACGGAAGCCTGACATCTCATCTTCGCCGACAACTCCAGTGCATTAAGCCATAATACGTTTCACGAAACCCTGACATCGTAAACTTCATGGACAAGTCAGTGACAAAAGTTATGACAGTCCGGAGCCGTCATAAGTCAGACAGCCACATACGGTTACACTATGCACATGCTATTTCAAGAATCCACAAATTGTCAAATACAACCGGCAAAATTAGTAATTTTTACAATAATTAAAATCCTTGAAATCATGCTTTTAAATGGTTAAATGTATTTTGATTTGACATTTATACCCAAACAGTTCTTACGATATCAGAGAATAATTTCTTAATCTGTATGACATAATGTTATTAGAGTGGTTAGAAATCATTGTTATAATCGTCTGTCATTGAATAATAAAAAATGTTGTGTTATTCAACTTGAAATACATTTCAATTTACTGTATCAACTAAGATAAAATTAATAATGAAGAACCAAAGAACAGACTAAATAAACATAGACATAAAAAAGACCAAATAAAAACAGTGCAGTGAATGAAGCGCAAAATTAATTAATGCAGTTACGGTATCCTTGGAGGTCATTATTTTATTGATCCTGTGCTATCTAGTTGACGATAAAATTGATACTTAAGAGTTATTAAGCGTGATGGGTTTACGTTGATAAAAATCTGTTCTTATTAATTTCAATCAAATATTTGTCCGTAATTTCAGTTCACGCTGTGAATAGCATGTCACAAATGTCGCAAGTTATCAACCATTTATTACAAGACTAGTTTACTATCGATTCCGCCTTGGAGTTAGAGATGTCATGGTTTCGTGAAACGCAAATAGTTGTCCGTCATATCTCCGACATCGGTGACATCTATATAGCAGGGCTCGACACTAGCGGTGGCCCGGTGGCCCGGGCCACCAAAATTGGATGTTCGGGCCACACAATTCCAAAATATGGAGGTTTTGGTGGCCAACGGGCATACTAAAAATTTTCCAAACTCTTCCCTCT
>JZLH01S0173607.1:961-18152 GCA_001188425.1 Eucidaris tribuloides | reverse complement strand
GTCTGAAATTCAGGGGCAAACCCTTATTAAACCTTTATGTGACAGTCTTTTTCTTTAGTTTAGAGAGGAGCGGAATTTACTTCATGCGCGTGTGTTGCTGGTATGTATTGTGTATGCTATCAAAGACAAGATGTGTCACAGCATGGCCCCTATAACAAACAGGAGACCAAGTTAGTCGTAATTTTTGTTTAAAAGGGTAATCGTTTGTTAACTTTATATGTATTTCATAAGTAACGCGTTTGAGCTTGATACTGAATTGAGGATGGCAGCATTGTTAGTTGTAGGTATCTATAAATTCTGGCCCCTCGCTACTGTCTCATGAACAAAGAACGAATTAATCACACCTCCATGGGTCGCCAAAATGCGCGGACATTTCTAAAGAATATAAAGGCATTGTTATTAAAGATCTTAGGGCTTTGGAGGGCCACCCTTCAGCGTTCATTCGTAGTTTTTTTCTAAATAAAATGATACCGCAATGTACGTGCTAATGAGGGTGGTGTCTTTCAAAGAAACACACCAGATTATCGTTAATCAGACGCTTTACGTGTATACAAGTCATCTGTTTGGTAACAAAGAAACGATCCACGTACTTTCTTAGACTGTACGTCCGAGTCGTGAAAAGAAAGTTCCAATGGACATGGAGAAAAACATTCTCAATAGAACAGCTCAGGCATTGACATGAAATCAGTGGTAGAAACCTTGTGGACACGATGGTAGACCAAACATTTAACTATGTTATTATTGCTCACCATGTTGTAAACAATACACATGACACTAAATTAGTTATTTTCATTTTACTGTTTTTGTTGTTTTCGTAGTTATTTTTGTACCCGTTAAATCCGTTTTTATACAATTTAACTTCATTTACCTGGGTGTACAACTGATGCGTGTTACATTGTTATATCGACAGGTACAACATCATTTTCTAATGGCGTAATTTGATCAAATTGCGCCGTTATTTCCAGATCCCAGTGTTTTTTGGCCATCTTCAGCGTGGGAAAGACAGATATCGAAACAAATACCTACATTTTCATTTCATGCTTATCATTACTTGCTCTGTGACAAACTTGTTGAGTTTATTTGATTGTATGAAATTTCCAATCCCATGCAGTTTTCATGAAAGTGAATACCATCCATGCACACTTGACCTCTCCCTCTCACTCGGGCAAGAACAATGTTCTAGTTCAGTGTGCGGTCATTTTATTGACCAATCAGGATCTCCGTTGGTTACTAAGGGAGGAGCTTATTAGCATAATCACTGAGCCATATCGAGATCTTCGCATCAACAAGGGAGGTCGAACCGGTCCCGTACCAAAATGTTTGAAACGCATTTTCTCGAAATTTTCTTCTCGGAAAGTTACACTTTTCGCAGTAATAAATGCTTAATTGCGCTCGCATAAATCATTAAAAAGGGACAAGTTATACATCATTAGAAAGCTTAGAAATTGGAGATTCCATTTCAGTCAAAATCTCAACTTTCATGATTTGCGACTTATGCCTCATTTCGACAGAGCGGGTCACATTTGTTGTTGTTTTCCAAAAATATGCACGCAGTTTCCTGAAATTTGAAATTTCTTGATGCGCTCACGCAAATCACCGCTCTGCACAGCTTACATAGCCAATGCACATGTGCACAAATTTAGGAACCCATTTTTACACGACAGAGTCGAGTGAAACATTGACAAAATCGTCTTTAATGATATCATAAAAGTGAGTTTCATCATACAATTTCCATGCAGGGTTATTCCTCGGATATGCAGCATTACATGTTCATGAGAAACATCATTTGGTGACTTTTCATTGAATTGCGTATAATTTTTCTGTGTGATATGCAGGGTGTGTAGACTTAGCCCAGGGGGGTCACTCACCACATTACGTGCAACGCAAGCGCGTCCACTAAAAGCGTCGAAAAGGGTCCGATTTTAACCTCAAAGCGTCGTCGAAGTTTTACCTAAAAAGGGGATGTTTTTCAGCTTTGATCAACATTAGGGTTTCAAATGCAGGTTCTAATCATTAGTAAATTTGTTTTAGATTTTTGAAAAATTTCTACGATGGTTGGGGCTAATTCTTTTATTATTTCGGATCATTTGGACCAAAATTAGGGTCCATTTTTAAAGTGTGCACACCATTAGGGGTCCAAATTGGAATTTGTGGAATCGTGTGGAACACACCATCAGGGTCCATTTTTAAAGTGTGTACGCCATTAGGGGTCCAAATTGGAGTTTCTGGAATTGCGTGGAATACGCCGTTAGGGTCCATTTTTACAGTGTGTGGACTCACTCGGGTAGCACGTAATGTGGTGAGTGACCCCCCCCCGGGAGATTTAGGCCCACCCTTACAAAAATGAACCATGGTAATACCATGGTTTTGACCAATATACCATGGTATTTTGGTCAATACCATGGTACTACCATGGTATTCCCATTGTTTAAGATTGTTCATTTTTATAAGGGCACAGTGCATACTTACAACACAGACGCACTCTCCATTCCAGCACTCGCCATGCCCCGAGCAGTTGGTGGGACATAAGTTGTCAGAATTCACGATATCTAAAACAGACATGATGGTTGTCAGTGTCAGGTTCCACATGTTTTCCTACCAGATGAAGCAGGACTCGCTGGAATACTTGCGCTGTGATCTGGGGCATCTGCTACCGTCGTCTCCTTACGTCATTATGATTTTTTTTTTACTGAAAACCTGATGGATAAAACAGAAGAAAGCGACGTGTCATAAATGTGGTCTGATCGAAGCAGGAGTTAAGATACTTATACAGGCATAGCAATTGCACAGGAACGCATGATGCAACATCACACGGTGGTGACACAATTAATGTGGTGAGTGCTACGTGACCACGAGAATCTCACGATTTAGTTGGCAGCATTACGAAGATGGAAATAAAATTGAGATGAATAGACAATGGAAATATGATACAGATTTTCACAGGAAATGACATTTTTGTTGCTATGTCATTATGATATAAAAACAGAAAAGAAAAATAAAATGACAATATAGCAAAACATACTTTGTAATAAATCAAACTTAATTAACAACAATGAAATCTGCATGTTATACATGTACAGTATGTCAATTAATGAATATTGTCTTAACTTTGATGCAGTGTGGTTATAAATTTAATATTTTCAAACTGTTTGGAGTTTGCCTGCAGGAAAAAAATGGCAGATTTATGGCCTATAAACATATCAGATTTGCAGTATTCCACAATGAAGCATCACATTCATGTATGTAACAAATTATAACAAGATACAAACAACAAAAATCTGGGGAAAGTTATTTCTGATGTGAAATGTACTAATGTCTAGGATGGGGGTGCGGTACCAAGACGAACACACGGGGGGGGGCAAGAGGGAGCAAAAAGGAGTACATGAAGTACCTGACAATAACTAACCGGCCAAAAAAAATTGACTTAATATGTTTCAAGGCATACTTGTAAAATTTGTACCCACACAATGTTTCATTTCGTCAGGTATTTGTGAAGAACAATGGTCCCTACAAAGTAAATTGCAGCGCTCGCATTCGGGCCCTACATCATGTGTATGTGTATGTACAAGTAAAGCAATACTAGACCGATCAAGATATAACACTAATATCAGTTTGCTCAGAACTACCTTTTTTCTTTTTAACAAGCTTCAATTCTTAAAACTGTTTCTTATTTTGTGTTGCACAAAGTAATTCTTGGCTTAACTGCAGAATACCCCGCACATCACTCTATACCACTAGTTGGTCAACCAACGGCCAACGGAGTCAGACATTCGAAGACGTAGGGCCTAATGGAGACAGTCGAGGATCGAACATTGACTCCGTTGGACCTAGTTGGTGTGTCAATCTAATTTGCATATTTTACTTCATTGGTCAGTTGGTTGGGCACTATTTTATCGCCAATTATTCTTAATATTTTGCTTTATTCCGTCACACATCGTGGGCTTGTGAGTGATGTCACATTGACTCCGCGGCGTCGGACCGAGTTGGCGCGTTGGTTGTTTTCCAAACATCGCCGGGAATTATTCTTATTATTGCTTGATTTCGTCACGCATCATCACTTTCAAACACTGCGTTGGTCCATTGGTCCTTTGGTGCATTGGTCAAATTCCCTACGCCAACTGCGTTGGTCCGTTGGTCAAATTCCCTATGACCACTCCATGATCAGTTGGTCCGTTGGTGCGTTGGTCAAATTCCCTACAGATCAGTTGGTCCATGACCATTGGTAGGTTGGTCAAGTACCCTACGACCAGAAACGAATACTCCGTTTGTTCGTTGTTCCCGGCCGTTGGTCTGTTGGTTCGATGGCCCTCGTGTAGTATAGTATCGCTATCGGCGTCACGACTCTGTTGGCCGTTGGTTGACCAACTAGTGGTAGGGTGACGTGCGGAGTATTCTGCAGTTGTTCCCCATTCTTACAAAACATTACAGAACACCGACTCACATGACTGACCAGCCCAGTGACGATCACAAAGCGCCAATACTAGATAATAACAAACATCAACTGCAGTCATCTGATGTAAAAGCAGAAGACAAAGTTCTGTTCAGCTATAAAAGTACATACAGTGACGAAGTCCACAATCAAGATAATAATTCAGTAAGCAAACAAGTCCAGTACTATTCTGATCTCATTGATGTCATTCTGTGCATTGCTAGCTTGGGGCCTAGTAGTATAGAGTATACAGAGTCACAGACACTCCAAAAGATAGATACAGGATCTCATTTCAGCCAATCAGATAAGGCTAGATCACGTCACTGGTAGTTGATGTGTGTATACATTGTAGATGTAGTATGTGCATGTTGTTCTGTTTTGTTTAGATACATACTGTACACACACACACACACACACACACACACACACACACACACACACACACACACACACACACACAACAACACACACACACACACACACACACACACACACTAACACACGCCACAAACGCACACACATGTATACACAACACACAACAAAAACACACACAAACATACACATACATACACACACCTAGTAACAAAATTACAATGAGATAGACCTATCATCTTACACATTCTGACATACTTCCCATTTTGAGAAATCTAGGTTTTTTTTTGGGGGGGGGGGAGGGGGGAGGGGGAAGGGGGGTAGGGGGTTACAATTTTTGTCATGAAAACTAAACACAGTGATATCTACCTACAGATCATTTAAAACATCACTTTTAGTAGGTTTGATGTTGTTTTCTGATGTCTGGCATGAGATAACATTATCAGGCCTCCACAAAAACATATTTTTGTACCTGCCCAGTCGGGCACTTGAATTATAGATTCAAGTGCCCGACAGCAAAATCTAAATGCCCAAATTCTTGGACTAAAGTATATCCAATTGTTAGTTGTCTTCTTGATACTTGGGTTAATCTAAATTTAGCAGAATAATAGCACTATTCAATTGGGCAGTTTCTAATTTTTCTGGGTGCCCGACCAGGATTTCAGGTGCCCCAGGCACTCGGGCACCCAGGTTTGTCGAGCCCTGCATATTTGATGAGAGATTAGTGAAAACTTTGTCTGCATCCTGAAAAACACCCTCTTTTGACTAAAATCCTGAAAAGGGTGCACTAAAGAGTAATGAAACCCATAATGCAAGGGAAACAGCCATGACAGCGTGGAAAAACTACAACATTTGTTTTCCTCCCACAATCTGTACATTGTGGCTCGGCAACAGTCCACATTTGTGAATATGTGCCTGTATTTTAGGACTAATTGACATCCTCTTTGTGGTTGAGATTAAACCTTGACAGTGGGCCTTTAAATTTCATTGACCATGGTACACGTACTCACTCCAATATTACTAAGAATACGAAACCTTGGATCATTGAATGCCAGCCCCTAATGTAGTACAATGTTTTACATTGATCTGCAATTGGATTGATTTTAATAAAATCCAAAGAAGAAAACACATGAATCATTGCTGAACAGGATGTACATGTCATGTACAGCCATAACCTAAAGACCAAAGTTTTCCATTTTACAAATGTCAATTTCCACTTTTCTCCATTTTACAAATGTCAAATTCCATTTTTCTCCATTTTACATATGTCAAATTCCGTTTTTCTCCATTTTACAAATGTTAAATTCCATTTTTCTCCGTTTTACAAATGTCAAATTCCATTTTTCTCCACATAGTAATTTTTCAATTTTCCGACAATAACGTCAAGCTTGCTAGGCCCATGGGGGTTTTGATTCGGGTATAGGGACATGGTAATACATGATTTCTTTGGTATCATTTGCCATATTTTTGGTAAATTAGTTTAGTTGTATTTAATAAATATTTATTAATTCTATTTTGGGTGAATTTTTAGGGTTTTTTAAAATAAATTTTTGTTCCAAATGCTGTTTTCCACGTTAAGTAAATTCTGTGAATTTCTGCAGAAAATCAGCAATGCAGAAAACTTCGGTCTTTACCATAACCCATGCTTGTTGGATAAAAAAAAAAGATATAATTATACTACCTGAAATGGACTAATACACACACACATTCAACTTACAGATAAATATTTAGCACTCCAATTTATCATCTGTACAATTTTCAATATTAATTTCTGAAATCTGAATATCGTTTTGACAAAGTCATTATATGCAAAGATAAGGAATGCATTTTAGTCTCTGTTTAGTACAGTAAGCTGGGGGTGGGGTGGAGTGCATGAAACCTTACCATGAATCTAGACTAAATTTCAGCCTCCTGTGTGAATAATACTGGACAGGAATTTTACACTACTGTTTTTGTTTTGTTTTATATTTTCTTTTTGCATGTTGATGGGGACTACTTACTTTTATTTTATTTTCCCGGGAGGGGGGGGGGGGGGTAAGGGGGACAATGGTCAACAAGACCATGATTTAAACGAAATAAGTGCTTCAGAGGTCACAATACACCACAGTAACTATGTTGGAATAGTACCCCGCTCGTCTTAAACAACTGCAACCCTTACACACTGTTGCTTCTTGAAGACATTTTGTACAGTCTGAGGAAGCGCATTCTCTCCCCTGTTCTTCTATCTACATGTACGTGTGGGACTGTGGGCTACATGTACAAAAAGTACATCATCAAAATACTTTGTAGGTAAATTACATTAGTATTCCCAGTGTTTTCCAACTTTGCTTTCACCTTACCGAGGCTTTATATCATTACCTCAAAAGGCACATTCACCTGTTGCACTGGAATCAAAATTAAATCTAGCAGCAGGTGTTTAGAAATGGTTTATGGTTTACATGTCCATGTATCATAACTGTGTCATTTTTGTCCTTACTTTGAACTTTGCCATTGTTTTTAAAAAATATACTATTTGGCCTCCGCGTCTTTAGTGATTCTGTTCTTGTTGTTGTAGTTGAAACACTTTCCTCTTATAGACTCCAAATTCGAACTTGAAATGTATTATAGTGTCATCTACCTTCATACATGTACCAACAAATTATAAAGTCCATCCAATATTTTTAAAGTCAAATTATTGCACGGAAACCAATTTCGGGGACGGACCAATGGACAGAAGGATGGATGGACGGAAAGGGGCAACGCTTAATGCCCCCTCCAGACTTCGTCTGCAGGGGTATAAAAACCCTGTGATACATTCATTATACTGTATCTGACGATAGAGTAAAGGTAATAATTCTTAACGTGCCAGAGGATTTAAACATCTATGGACTTTATGTGTATTATGTGGTGCAGATCTGCGACTTTGGCACATAAAGAGTTACAAAAAGTGATGCTTTTCACCACAGTTATGCATTAGACACACTGTACAGTATGCACGCAACTGAAATGGGTTGAAGAACCAGTCCTTTGTGAATCATACAATGACAATGTGTTATGCATGGCACACCAGACTGCCGCACTCGGGTCGATCCAAATTGAGTCATGGTGGATTGTAAAGTGCGGTTTGTCACTTTGACAGTTGCAGGCCTTCGGCTCTTCTTGGTTGGAAAAGCAGGAGAAAATTATGAGAAAATTCTCCCAACAGTAGGAGGGAGAAATTCTCGCGAACTAGAAAACGTCATGACGTAGCACTCATCCGGCATCTCGCAACATCATTTATCCGAAATTTCAATGTGGTACAATTTACCAAGCTTAGCTCTACCAGAATAAGCAAACTAAATCAAAATTGGTGAGAAATAGAATGAGAAGAAGCATTTTTTTGTGTTTTTTGTGATTTTGAATAAATTTGTATAATTAATTAATTTTAAATTTGCATAATTGATTAATTTCAAAATTTTTGTGTAAAAGTCTTGAAGCCCCACCCTAGCCCTATTCAGATCAAACAAACAGAATGAAAATCGGTCAAGAAATGTGGGAGAAGAGAAACAATTTTTGTTATTTTTGGAATAAATTTGCATAAATTACCATAATTAATTAATGGAGTATAATTCAAAATTTTGTGTAGAAGTTTAATGTGCATAACTCAGCCCTACCAAATAAAGCAATCAAATCAAAATCGGTTCAGAAATGAAGGAGAAGAAGCATTTTTTGTGATTTCGAATAAATTTGCATAAATTAGCATATATAATGAATTTCACGATTCTGTGTAGAAGTTTTGAAATCCCCCACCTAGCCCTATCATATGAAACAATCCGAATCAAAATCGGTTGAAAAATGACAGAAGAAGAACATTTTCAAATCTGTGGACGGACGGACGATGGACGCCACGCCATGGCATAAGCTCATCTGGCCCTTCGGCGGATGAGCTAAAAGTAGGAGAAAGTAGGATTCCATCTTGGCATTGCTACAAAGTAGGAGGAAAGTAGCTAGGATATAGTGTTTGGAGTATAACCTCAAAGAAAATGGAAACATGCAGAATACACGAAGGAAAAAAATCTAAGATTGGCGAAAAAGCAGAAAAAAGAAGGAAAAAAATTTTCCTTCACAAAGTACTCTCAGCAACAACCTGTAAAGACTACTCGACTCCAAACAAATATTAAACCTACATGTATCGCAAAAGTTGTGTTTTTTTTAACAAAAAGTAGGAAAAACTACGAAAATAAGGATTTTTAGGGGAAAACAGGCAAATTAGGAATAGTATAAATAGTAGGACAAAGTAGGACCAGTTGAAGGCCTTCAGTTGCATACTTGTTCATTTGTTAATTTATTGCATTCCATTACTAGGAAACAAATACTACTACTACTACTACTACTACTGCTACTACTACTACTACTACTACTACTACTACTACTACTAATAATAATAATAATGATAATAATAATAATAATAACAATGATGATGATGATGATGATGATGATGATGATGATGATGATGATGATGTTAGATTGTCAGTTAATTTGAATCAAGTGGGGTACTGAAATACATTCACAAGTTGCATAATTAATACCAGCACTGCATTATCTCATTATCTCCTGGTTACTGCATCAAGAAAATGTCAAATTGACATCCAATGAATCCCCCTGATAAAATGGAACCACCATAATACAAATCTTAAATGAGATCCTTCTTAAAATCTTGACTATACCTGAAAAAGTTAGAAATTCCAAGTTTGGTGCAATTATTTGCACAAAGGTGTACTGTGTGTACAGTTGTACACATAGGCTAACAAAGGTGGGGAGAGGAGAGCAGGTAATAACAAAACCATAAAAAAAAAATCAGCAAACAACTAGACCTGCATTTTATGGTCAAATTTAACCACACACTACAGTTCAACAAACTTTGGGCTTCCTAACTGTACACTGAAATGACAACCTGTACCATGAGGTGATAAAGTTCAATAAACTTTACTAACATAAAGGTCAACCAACTTTTTGTTTTACACATTGTAATGCAACTGCATGGTGAATGTTAGATCTTTTGTCATTGATACTTGTCAATAATTATTAAACCAGTTAACCAGATCTAATTAGCTTGTTGCATATTAACTAGAGTTTCTCTTTTTTGTATTAAGGAGTTAGAAAAAACTTATTTTTACCACAAATTAAATTGAAGGAGCCACACTATGACACCACATTGGGTACATGCATGGACAGAGTTGTCTTCACAAACAAAGCATCAATTCTAAAGAATTTTGTTAAGTTCTGAACACAAATATTTCTAGAGAGGACCTACTGTACATTATACATTTAACCGACACTGAATCTCTGATAGAAAATTTTAATATCCCCCCTTGTTCCTACTCCCCCCCCCTTTCCCCTCATTGTCACATTCCTCTGGCACCCAATACAAACAGAGAGAGCTGACATCAACAACTTTTATTATACACATTTCAGGATATCAACAAATAATATAACTTGGCTGTATTTCAAACATAGTTTGAATCTTGAGGGTCCTGCCCTTAGGGGTAGGGGGAGGGGGGGGTGGCCAAGTGAATCATGAATCATGAATCCCTATTTCATAATGAGCCCTCCTTATCACATGATTCAAGGAATACATGTAAGGTGTAAAAGTTGATTATTCCCATAGGGCCTTCCCCCAACCTGTCACAACGCCCCCCCCCCCCACTACCCCCAGCCAAACAGGGCCACCCCAGGCATCGTCAACACTGAATCATTTCTGCCAAGTTTGGTCTAAATCCAATCACGTGTTTTAAAGGAGGTGTCAATACGAATAATCCCAGTAAGCCCTCCTCCCCCCCCCCCCCCCCCGGGAAACCATTATTTGTCACATACATGTATAGAAGATGTTTGAAGATTACATTACCTAGTTTGTCCATTTTGGGCGCCCAGCCCGTGGTCTCCTGGGGAATGGCTGGGGGGGGGGGGGGTGGCAGCCACGTGAATCATTTGAAGAACATTGAATCCCCACCCTAAGGATCACTTCTGCCAAGTTTCGTCTATAATCAATCATGCATTTTAAAGAAGATGAAAATGTGAAAGTTTACGCACAACAATGATGCACAGTGCACAAAAGCAATCACAATAGTTCACTCGAGCCTCAGCTCAGATGAGCTAAAAATAAATTTGCCAAAGGTGAAGGGTGCTATGACCCTCATATAGCGTAATGCACAAGATGATAGCTGATCAATCACAAATCACAGTAGTCATTCAAAACAATTTTCAGTAGGTTTGATTTTATGAAGTCAGAACTTCTGAATGCCATTGTACTTTTTGAACAATTGTTAAAAAATTGTTGGATCAACAATAAACCATTTTCATGCAGTTGAATTGACAATCACGCAAGCATATCAAGGTAAAAAGTAAAGGACAGAAGTTCATAGAATTGCCACAACCTGTCAAGGTAATTTGGTGACAAGGTGACCTTGTCAGGCCATTACCATTTGTTGATTTTTTTTCAGTGCTGTATGGATTACCAAAATGTATCCAAATAAAGGTAAATAACATGATTGGGGTAGTCCTCAACTTGGGCTGAAACTATTCTAGATCAAGTAAACTATACAAGGATGGGCATTCCGAGCTATTTGCGACATGAATCTTAAACAAGGCAAACGCCAAGGGTTGTCTCGCCTGCATATCGCAGTCATGAAGAGACTGCATGTCAAAACTATGCTATATGACTTCTGAGGCTGTCAGTAGTTTAGGGGGTGAATTGTGGTTCTGACAGTTTACATGTATACGCAATAATGTATAGGCTACTTTATCCCCAGGAAATCAGATAACACTGAGATTATACAGTCAACTGTAGAATGAACTCTGTCGAACTGAAGTAAAATGCTAGTTTAGAAAATATCAAATTATAAAGTTCATGTCATTAGAGGAACAAAGTGGTGTACAACATAGCACAGTGCGAGTCATGGAAAGTTCATTGACCTTTGACCTTAATCAAATTCAACTCACATTCAAACTTGACCTGCACCTTCAAGAGATGGACCTCTGGTATGAATTTGTGATTCCAAGTCAAAGCTATAGAAAGTTATTAGGTGTACAAAACAGCACAGTGCCAGTCATGAAAGGTCATTGACCTTTGACCTTAATCAAATTCAACTCACATTCGAACTTGACCTGCACCTTCAAGAGATGGACCTCTTGTATGTATTTGGCAATCCTACCTGAAGGTATAGAAAGTTATTGTGTGTACAACATAGCACAGTGCATAGCACAGTGCCAGTCATGGCAAGTTCATTGACCTTTGACCTTTGACCTTATCCAAATTCGACTCATATTCGAACTTGACCTGCGTCTTCAAGAGATGGACCTCTGGTATGAATTTGGTGATCCCACCTCAAAGCTATAGAAAGTTATTGTGTGTACAACACAGCACAGTGCGCAGTCATGGAGAGTTCATTGACCTTTGACCTTGACCTTAATCAAATTCAACTCACATTTGAACTTGACCTGCACCTTCAAGAGATGGACCTCTTGTATGAATTTGGCAATCCTACCTCAAGGTATAGAAGTTATTGTGTGTACAACATAGCACAGTGCATAGCACAGTGCCAGTCATGTAAAGTTATTGACCTTTGACCTTATTCAAATTCGACTCATATTCAAACTTGACCTGCGCCTTCAAGAGATGGACCTCTGGTATGATTTGGTGATCCCACCTCGAAGCTATAGAAAGTTATTGTGTGTACAACATAGCACAGTGCATAGCACAGTGCCAGTCATGGAAAGTTCATTGACCTTTGACCTTGACCTTATTCAATTCGACTCATATTCGAACTTGACCTGCGCCTTCAAGAGATGGACCTCTGGTATGAATTGGTGATCCCACCTCGAAGCTATAGAAAGTTATTGGTGTACACCAATTGTTGACGCCGACGACGCCGACACCGGAAATAGTGATACCTATGTCTCGCTCCGCTACGCAAGGCGAGACAAAATAAAATTTACATGTTCTTTAATATTTTATGAAATTAGAATGTGCAATGTCTGAAGTAACTGTACTTATTTTGATTTTCTGCACAAGTTGGTGGAAAGTCATGAAAAATGTGATTTTTCCCAAAATGAGCATTTGCGTCGCGGACAGGACAAACACATTTTTTTAAATTTTACATTAATGAAAAATATTTACACCCATTCTATGTGTAGACATAATAAGCATTTCATGTAAATTCAGGAAATGTTTACCATGGCAACCCCTCTAGAAATACTTTCTTCTGATTGTCCGTCATAAAAGGCAATTTTCCTGTCCGCGACGTTTTGAATCAAAAAGTTTTAATTACTCTGCAGTTTGGCACTTTCATCAAGTAAGACTTATTTCTCTGGATTAAGATGGGGGCAGTTAAATCTACTATAAGTCAAGAATCATAGAAAAACTTTATTAAAGTTAGAGACTAATGAAAAATCTGTCGTCGCGGACAAAAACGTTGCGGACAGGACATTTTCGTCGCGCGACAGGACATTTTGTCGCGGACAGGACAATGTAATTTAATATCATAAATGAAGTTTTGTTTTGATGTGTCTGTATGTGTCTGTATGTGTGTGTATGTGTGTAAAAGTATGTTTGTGTGTTATGTGTGATTATGGATGTGTTTTGTTATCTATTTAGAAGAAAATTAAAGGTAGATGTATGCACCTGTTGGTATACATAGCACATAGTATTTGCATTTGAATGTGCATAATGGGTGCATTTGTTGTGCGATTAGTGTGTGTGTATCATCTGTGGTATCGGGTACATATTTTTGTTTTTAAGACAAAATAATTCATAAGGTTCTTACTAAGTCTTCTGAATTTTTGATCTACATGTGATTGAGGTTTTAAACATTAAATTATATCTTTTATGTGTTAAACGTATACAATATAGCATTGCGACAAATGTCCTGTCCGCGACACTGTAATTAATTAATTACTTGCAAGTAATTAGTTAACGGTGCAAATATTTATTAACCACACTGATACATGTAAACCTTATTTACCAAGCTTCATTGTTATCAATTCAATTTCATCAAGTCCTGTAAACTCACAGACTTTTAGACTTGTACAACTTCATTTCAAAAACCCATGTCGCATCACGTCCTGTCCGCGACGCTGCACTTTCGACCAATCAGAGAGATGCATGATGCCAATTTTTTCCGATATTTATTTCCACAGCCACAGCCACAGGTCTTTCACATGTACAAATATTAGCTTAATTTCTTCAGCAGTCTTATTCTTACAAGGAAAGACATTTCTAAATGTCCTGTCCGCGACAATCCAAATAGCTCGGAAATGCCCGGATTCTGCTGTGAAAATCTTGTAGTCAAACGTTGACTCAGTATAAAATAACTAATGTCAATATGCCTCATGGCAGGCAAACCTGTTGTGTAGCTCTCTTTTATCAGCGGCACAGGAGAGAACTACAATACTAATATGTTCATGCTTGATTCTCTTAAAGGCACTGTATAACAATGTTTTCATTATAAAAATCTCTGAGCTCATGAATTCCCCATGCTACTAGTGTCTTTGATACAGTCTAAAAATGAAGCCCTGAAAAATTGCAGTGTAAACAATCATTGAGTGCTAAAAAAGTGAAAATCATTGAGAGAACATTCCAGCTTTTCCAATATGACTGCGTGTTGCAGAATTTCCTATCGCCCGATATAAAATTAATGTGCAAAATTGGTATCTGCACATATTGTACTAGTGACAGCATAACTGTCCAAACTTTTGTGTTCTAGGGTGTTTATTTGTCCATTCAAACACTGTCAGATATGTCAGATAGCAAAGTTTGACAATTTTTTAAATGGGTCTTCCACAGTGTTATTTTTTATAGTGTCTTTAAGAAGAGAATTATGTTCAACCTACACTACAAATGGGTATACCTACATGTATGCTACATGGACACCACACTGTATTTTGATCATACATCTTGATTGTTATAAGATGAAATTTCCAAACTGTGATTTATTTTGAACTTCTATCAATGACTATTTAGCAAAGTACAATTTGTGTCATTACAAGTACAGACATTTTTATGAGAGTGGTTTCTTCATTTTGGAAATACCTATGCTACATGGACACCATCTTCAAAATTGCACTTTTTTCTTCCTTCTACTTGAAAACGGTAGCAAATTTTGACAACTTAACATGATAAAAACTTTCTTTGGGTTGCCTTAAAGAAATTAAATACTTAATCTTACAGATAGAATTTACCATTTGTCAATGGTAAGCTGCAATACCTAGGTATGCTACAGATGTACACAAGTTCGGACACCGCTGTAGCGTAGGTAACCTGAATTTTTGCAGGCGTGCCATCTCAAAACGATCAGCTTTTTACTCAAAACCATGTTTGCAGGTAACTATGAATGTAAATTCATAGAACATGAGTCAAATGAATTGATCAGTCATCATTTTTGTATCAAACCACAATGATTTAAAACACAGCATTTCCACTAAATTTCATGTCACACTTTTTTGCCCAAATTTATGTACCTTTTGCATACTTATCGACCTGTACAAAAATTCTAGGACAGATACATATCTTGTTTGATCTGTTTAAAGAACTTTGATAAGGTCCTTATAGAAAAATATTACCTGGAAAGATTTGGAAAGAGTTTATATTTGACAAATTGCCTTCATAAAATGATAATTAGTGTAATTTTCAAATGCTCCCAATTTCATGGAAATACCCAAGGCTAAGACTAGTAAAAGAAATCTAGTTTCTCGTCCGAACTTTTTGAAAAAAGGCATGAAAGGGAGGATGCGGACAGTTTTTTTTTAAATGGCTGATCCAAGATGGCCATGACGTAACTTGTCAATCAACTCGACACCATTGCGTGGACACGGTGTGCCATGAATATTCTGCCCCGCGGGATCACTCATCATCATCAGAAGAAGAAGAAAGCGGGATACAAGGCGGATCCTGTGAACATCCCCATCTGTAGCAGGTTGATATCACATGTGAACTTAGCCTGTCCAGACGCCGTGCTAGCGCACGGCGTCTGGCCTATATCTTCGTACTGCGCTGGGGTTTCCCGTCATGTCTGTTAGAGTAAGACGGATTTTCTTAATATACGTTAAAAATTTAAGATCATACTCACATTGCCACTTGTGGGTATGGTCCTCTTCAGTCACCTGCCTTCTTACAGTCCGCCTGTGAGTTCGTTGATTTAGATATTTTTGCTGTAATTTTTACGGAAAATATGTTTTCGCTGGGGATTTCAAAATGGCAGCTTTGCAAATCCACGTTTTGCGCATGCGCAAGCAAAGTACAGGTCAGTATGTCAGTGCGGCGCGTGTCCGTTTTTTGTGCTTACGGAAGGCTTGTCGTCTGCTACAGCAATCGTATCCGCGTGCGTGCTGCGCTCCCGGCGGCCAGCACCGCCGCGAGAATTGCTGAAGCGATTAGTCTGTTGACTTGACCTTTGAACTTTTCGCATTACACTCCGTAATTTGCGATACATTACCGAGAATCACTTGCGAGCGACTCCCATAGATAATACACAGCCCGTAAGCACCGTGAAGTAAGAAAATCTCTCAAGAAAATCCCGGATTTCGGTGATTATACCATTTTTTTCTAAAATTCAATTGAACCATGAAGTTAACAAACATCCATACATTCTAACCGTAGTATTTTATGGTCTAACGTTGATTGTGGGGCGAAGCGCCGCATAGAATCGCACCGCGGATCGATTGGCAACCCACGAGAGCAAATGGGTCAGTTGCATCCCCCGCAGGCGGCGGGGATGCTTGTATTTAATCGTGAACTATACTCCTACCAAAGCAGGAGGTGACAGCCCTGTGTTAATATGTAATGTTACAGATAGAAAATCTTATTTTTCAAAAATTGACCAGTTCAGCTCAGTTGCACGACTTTGGACTGCAGCCTGCACGTCGATCGTGTCATTTTTATTGTTATAAACTAACGTACACACCTCCTGTCATTCAGAGCGTCTGACTAGACATTTTTCTTTTTCTGAATTCTCATTCGGGGAATGATTATCAAGTAAATCAGTTAACGGGTAGATCTAGGATGACACTATCTGACTTAGCCTCAAGAAACGCTGTCCGCGAATGCGGTCAGCGTTGCTTATGGCTATGATGTACCAACGCTGACCGAATGCGTCAGAGTCTAACAATTACCCATTGGTTTTCATGGGTCGGGTGTGCAAACCTGTTGCGGCACGCTCTTGATTACTAACGATAAAATTATTTAAATGTCCACCCACAGAACACTTTCAATGTCTTATAGTCTGCGGCGCATTACCTAAAACTCTAGAAAAAATTTATAGTCAACTCACCAAATCGAATTCTCTAGAGACTTTCCTTCGTCACGGCCAATGCACCTGCGAGTTGATTTGTGTGTACAATGACGGGATGAGCAGTTCGGCTCGCAAGTGATTCTTGGCC
>JZLH01S0173567.1:0-15319 GCA_001188425.1 Eucidaris tribuloides | reverse complement strand
AAGCTTATTTTTTGCAACCACTTATGATTCAAAGGAGGACATATTGGAAACATCTAAATCTCAAAGATTTTTGAAAATTTAAAGCAATTGAATTAAAGTTACAGCCTCCTGAACATACATGAACTTTGTGTGTAAAAAAAAGGGTTTGGGCTATAAATCACAAACAGAGAAAATAAATGAAGCTGATTCAGAACATGTTGCTTTTTCTGCATTCTTAGGTTAGCTATTCCAGTAAGTTTGATGAAAACCATATAGAATTTTTCAAAATGCTTTCCGTATTTTCCCAGTATTTCATCATAAAAACACTCGCCGAATATGATTCACGCGAGTCACAAAATAAGGGATTTTTTTAAGATTACTGAAAAACTAGAAAGAGTTAGTTCAGCTGTGTTTGACATGTAAGTGAAGAAGTGGTGTAGTGTATCAAGAGAAGTATAAACATTTTCATTGCCTTCATTCCTTGAAGAAAAAACAATCTCAAGAGTGTCATCGCGAGTCACGAACTGATACTGATTCGACAAGTCACAAACCACAGTATAGATCAAAAATTGAGAAAGTAAGTGAAGCTGATTGCTTTATCTGATTTCATTAGGTAACCTTTTTCCAATCAATATGATAAAACATTGATAATTTTTTTCAAATGCTTGTCATATTTCCCAGAAAGCCTAATTTCATTATGAAACACTCTAAAATATTCATACAAGCGTTTCAAGAACTGACCACCATTCAACTACTCAAAACTGTGTAATATATATATTAAAGGGGTGAATTTCCCCTTATTTATATGCAGAATATTAATTAGCTACAAGTTTAGTATATTTCATTTTATACATGTAAGATAAATTAATTTGAGAAAAATGGTAAAAAATGTTACCCTACCCCCTTAATTTTGCAGAGTGTGAAAAAAAAAAGGTGGCATTGCCCAAGAAATATCGGAAAACCAGTCAAGTTACCAGGGCCTGAAAATTTAATCAGTTGCTGCCTATATTTCCCTTAAGTGATAGATTATAGACTATCGTGCCTTCATACTTTTTTTCAAAATAATTGACAACTATTAGATTTTACTGATTATGAACCCAAACGTAAGACACACCCTGTAATACACTTCTTATATTTTCAATAATTATTTGAAATTTATGGATGTTTTCTCTCGAAACTACCCACCTGTTCTTACGTGGAATACATTTCTATACCAAAAATGCAATAGTGCATACGATTAAGTTGTGTCTATGTCTAGGCAAGCCTCCAGCAAGCTTCAGGCTGCTAAAAGAAACAACCTTTGTTAAACAGAATACTATGGCATAAATTTTGACATTTCTTATGACACTGTTCTAAAGCAACATATGCCAGTCTGGCTTCAGACATTATAGATTATACCATCTGGAAATTAATAGGAAACTGTAACCCTTGTTTTTGGTCAATCAGGCTTTGAATAAAAAAAAATCTGGAATTATAAGGCACAGTAAGTATACTTTTGAGATTAAAACAGTCAGAGCAGTGGAGTGTACAATGGAGCGTCAAAAAAATGTTGCATTGTCTAGAACTGAGACTAACATTGCCCGTAGCTATACTGCCAAAAGATAACACCACAAAAAAAATGTTGACAAATCTAAAAAAAACGAAAGCATATTTGCATTCTGACTTCAGAATTTATCTCTCTTCTAACTTGCTTCACTTCAATTTTTGAGTTTGATGTTGACCCTTACGTGGAATGGCTGAGATACGTTTCGGCTGACTTCCCGACTTCGACTTTGTTGTTGTACTCGCTAACGCAGTGCTGCACAGTTCCGTGCAGCACGCTGGACGTCTCGTACAGACAGTACTAACTTGCCTGTGCATGACACGAAGTCAACGAAGATTTGACGGGTCACGAATGACAGTGATTTTGATTCAATTCCGACATAAAATTAAGAAAAGATATTTCGAACATAGTATGAATACACTTTCACAAATCATATACCGAAGTTTTAGTTTTGCGCAATGAAGAAAAATATGGAAAATAACACCATTTTTACAGACCAAAAAAAAATTTTTTTAGCTAAGTTTGTGCACTGTTTTCACAGATTTACCTCCAATGAAACAAAAAATACCGAGTATTGCAAGTTAGAGAATGTCTTCCTCTTCAATTTGATATATAAATTTTATCATTTGGTGGTTTTTCAGGCGAGATATCACGATTGTCCTGCCACACTTCTGTAGCGGTTTGGCTCAAACAAGATGTTTATGCAAATTAGGCAGTGCTGGCAAAAGCTTTTCGCGAGTTAATTGCACCGTATCGCCGTGCCTGTGAAAAGACTGAGCGTCCAATAGATTATCGAAAAGGATCTGCTATATCGAACCCTGTTTGATAATCGGTCTGTTGGACCCGTTCGATAATCGATCTATCAGACTCTCGTTCTAAAGGACACTTGATCTATTGTGCCCTTGGTCCAAAGGACACTTTAGTCTGTTGGACCTTTTCTGTAATCAATCTATTGGGGCTGTAACCTTGTGTCCTTCATCCATTTTACAGTCACCTTAACCCGTTAGAGAAGTACAAGTTAACTCATGTTGGGGTCTATGCATGTTATAGTGAAATCAAATCGTCTCCAACAAGTTACAATGTGCATTTTGGATTGTGACAAATGAGCTAGGCACACAGTTGCTATTATCATATTTTTTGTCCTTGATTTCCATATATACATGTATTGTAGTGAGTTTATTTTACTTTGTTATGCTCATCCTAGGTGGAGACCTCCATGGCCAATTTGCAGAAGGTATTAAAAGAACGTCAGGAGGCTTTGACAGAATTGAGAACTGGAGAAAAGGAGGAACACCCGGGAAAATGGGAGTACACACCGTTTGGTTACAAGAGATACGTCAAACCCAAAGAATATCCTATTCCTAAATACATGAATAGACTGGTAAGAGAAACACATGCAACTGATCACCTTAGCCACCCTGTTTAGACAACTAATGTTGTATGACGATCTCATTTGAAAAACAATTACTTTATCATAAAAAGAGTTTGTTATATCAAGATTGCAAAAAAATAAGTTACAAAGAAATGTTGATACATGGAACCAGAAAATTTACTTTATTACAATAAGGCTTTGTTATAGTAGTGTCTTTATATTAAACAAGAGAGCGCTGTCAATAGTTTTAAAGCAGTTTTTGTCAACATCATGTCATTTGGTAAGTATTTTTTTAAATACGTTTGAAATATTAATTTGTCTTTCTTCTTCTTCCCAGTGGGCAACAAAAAGGAAGTGGCATGATCCTTCCTTCGGTTACTACCTGTCCAGATGGAATGAGCAGAATCTACAAAAGGTGAAGCAAGAACGGAGGAGAAAGCGTAGTCAGCTCTTGAAGTTGAAGAAACGATTTCCAGATTCTGACATATGGGAGCATTAGGTGGTGTTCAAAGTGGCCCCGGAGTAAGGATGCTTTTCTATTTTGACAGTATGACTGTGACACTGACACATGCCAAACCATCACAAACTTTATAGATCGTCATTATTTTTGGCATGCTGCGTGTATTTAACACTGCAGGACAATGGTTATGTATCGCGATACATACCTGGCGAATAGTCTTAGTTCTAGACCATGCGACTTTTGCTTCCTCCAGAGTACACTCGCTCTGCGCCAGTCCAGTAGAACTACCTCTATGGCAAGAGAGAGTGTATGTCAAGACACTAGTCTTAGTTAAAGCAGTTGACTGAAGATAGTGGTTTCCCCATCAATATGATATTATTTTATTCTAAACGTCTGGAAGCGAGTCTAGTGGCAAACATGCCATGGCAGTTTGTGATGTCTTCTTGATGGCGACAAGCATTTTGTTGATTTCATCAAATGTTACATGGCAACACCTTTCTTCATTAATTACAGTGCACTCTCGTTATAAAGAAGTCCTTGGGACCCATGATATTTGTTCTTTATAATGGAATTTCTTTATATCAGGGTTGCAAAAACAATAAAATACAAAGGAAATCCAAGATATGGGACCACAGATTTTACTTCTTTATAATGAAATTTTGTTATATCAGTGTTCTTTATAATGAGAGTGCACTGTACAATGAATACTGCAAAAGGAAATTCTGCTGTCAAGATGGCATCACATTTTTGAATGTGTTACAAATTGTTGTGGAACATCTCGGACCTGCTTTGCCAATGAAAACACATCAGGACTGTACCCCCCCCCCTCCCCCATAACAAAAGGGCATAACTGACATTTTGGCGTTTTGGAGAAATTGAGCAAAATTCATTTTTTCAACATGTAAAGCCCTATTCAGTGTCCTTTTAACAAGCGGATTATGAAACAAAGGGACACTTCTAATTATTATTTTTTGTTCTGCATGTTTAACATATGTACTGAGTCCCCTACACTATTACACTATATAACTCAATTTTGGAAGAAAACAATTCAGTTATGCCCGTTTGTCATGGGGGGGGGGGCAGTGTACAAAGAGGTGGTGGTTGACATCAGCAATATATAGAGCTTAATGCTATGTTTATATTATGTTCCCAGGGGCCACAGTAATTACGTTGGGTAATTGTAGACAAAGTGGGATGGGCGTGAGGGACAGACAAAACATGGATACAGAGAAACAAAAATGGCAAAAACTCCCACTTTGAACTATGTTTCAGGCAAACAGGCCTGCCTTGGCCAACGGGAACATAATGTTAACGTAGCATAAGAGGGGAGATGAATTGCACTTGAATTTTATCAGTGATTGCACACTGAGAATTTTTATTTTTCTTTGTTTCATTTAATTCTTTTTTTTTTTTGCACTGATTGTGTTTATTACATCATGTTCATATAAGTCTGAGAAAGTGGGCAATATTTCCACTGGAAAAAAAATTATGTATAATAAATCTTGATTTGATTAATGAATTAATTGATTTAATCATTTTGAATTAATTTGTGATATTGTTTGAGATGCAAAATGTGTAGGAAAAATCATATCAGATCTGAGGATTGTGCAAAATAGTGTAATCCTAGTACACACCAATATGCCCTGAAATTCAAAAACAGGGAGGGAGAAGGGGTAAAGGGAGAACAAGTACTGCCACAAATACAGTCTACTATACTGTCTTCTCTGATTCTTGAGATGATTGTCAATTATTCTTTAAGTCTTCCTCATCCTTCATAAAAGCCAACACATAGGTTGTCCTGTACCACTATCCAACCCCCCAATCTTGATTAGGGTTAATGTAATGCCAGTCTAGGGGACAAAAGAGGGTATGTTTAACCAGTCATTTATCAATAAGGTCATTATCAATAAGATCATTTGAATGTACAATTTGTCATAACTTCTTTTTTTTTTACTTTGTCAGAAACACAAATGACATGAAGCATAGAGTAGCTCGGAACTGAAAACCTTATTAAACAATGCCTTTATAGGGAAGAACCCCATATAATTCTAGCACATCAATACTACCAAGTACTGGACACACAATAAAGCAAAGACGACACTACGAAATGCATTTATAACTTCTTTATTAATATGCCAGTATTATTCATTTATAAAGGCATATTTTACTGAATATCACATTCTTCATGAAAATATTTCATTGAAATGGAAAACATGGTTCTATTAACCCAATCTTCAAGAAGTGTGGTATTACATGTAATATCAAATATTACAGAATATCATTTTCAGTTTACAAAAATGGTAAGTTTCCAAGATCTTCTCATTTTTTAGCAAAGTACCTAATTTAAGTGAGAGACGTTGTAATAAGAATGGGATGTTGCAAAGGAAATGAGAGAATATGAGTAAAAGGCATGCTTAGACAAATATTGGACATTGTTTACACAATAAGTCATCAGTTGAAGAATGGAAGGCATAATTACATATATTACATATATTTCATATATTCTAGAAGAGAGAAAAAGTTCATAATTATAGAATTAGGTTGATGATAATTACATGCAATTGTTAATTGTTACTCTGGAAGCTCTCAATATTTTTGTTCAAATTCACACATGCACAGAAAATCTTAAAACCCAAGTTTAGTTTGGGGGATTTGTTTTTATTTGAAAGCTTTATGCCTAAAGGTCATATCACAACAATAACAGATCTGAATATCTTTCGGGGTTAAAAAAACACGAAAGATATTCAGAATCTGTTATTGGTGTGATCTGACCTTTGGGCATAAAGCTTTCAAATAAAAATAAAAAAATCCCCCAAACTTTACTTGGGCTTTACTGTTATGAAACTTCACATGGCATTTTGAAATAAATTTAACAAACCTCATTCCATGGTGGTAGTTTCAAAGTCTTTCTTAAAAGCACCATTTATAACTACAATATTCAAGGTATGTAATTATTAGTTTAGGTCTGTGATAACTTCTACAAATCCATACAATTAGTGTTTTGTTTATTCAGGTTGTTTTGTATGACTGGCTTACGTGATATGAACAAAAACATAAAACATTTTTCTTACAGTAAACACTAGATAATATGTGGGATTATGTGGTAAAGAGAAATGAAATGTATAAAATGAGAATCAAATCATGATCCAACTGTTTATAAACCATTTTTCAAAAATATCACAAACTAAGGTACATCCTCTTGGATGGATAAATGTGCACTACAAATACAGTTATTATTAAAATTATAACAAATAAATAAGAATTGGTACACCGTACTTGAAAACATGTTCTACACATACCTTACTAGACAAACCCCAATATGTGTTAAAACATCCACGTACCTATTTCCCAAACATTTGGATTCACTGTAAAGCAAGGTTCACCCTTTGACATTAAGTTGGCTTTAATAAAAGCAGAACAATAGAGAGAAACATATTAGTGAAAGTTAGGCGAAAATCCACCTAAGAATAACAGAGTTATGAAGTTTCAAAGTTTTATATTTGTGACGTCACATGCGAGCAGCTCCCCATATGTCATGTGATATAAATTCCATTAAAGTGCTGTTCTTCTCAGAAATTTTGAAATGATTTTATTGTGCATTCAATATATATCAGCAAACATTATTCCACACATGCAACTATGAAACAACCCCATTCAATTCATCATAACTATTAAAAAATTGGCAATTTATGGAATTTTTATTACATGACATATGGAGAGCTGCTCGCATGTGACGTCACAAATTTAAAACTTTGAAACTTCATAACTCTGTTATTCTTTGATTTGATCTTTCGCACAAATTTTTACCCTAGATTCGTCTCTCTCATTATTCTGCTTTGATTAAAACCAACTTGACGTCAGGGTGAACCTGGCCTTTAACAGACCCATCTATTCCGACAGTATAAAAACAAACATCACAAATGCTTATTATGTTGCCACATTTACATATAAAATGATTCTGGGCACGTAATCACAATCGAGCAATTTTGAAATAAATAAAAATTAATGAATTGCTTACTGCAACTAACGGGTTCACCCAATTTCATTACAGTTCACATATCTTACAGCTAAGATCTAGGGGTGACACACCTACAATATCACATCTCCTGATCTTGTAATATGATGAAAATATCAATCAAGTTCAGTCCAAATTATGCTTAAAGCTAGAACTTCAAACTTCATCTTCTCCTGTCATGCCCCCCCCCCTTTCATTGACAGTAATTTCTTTCAGAAATACACACTCAATTTCTGATAGGTAATAATATATCCTCGTTTGGCCGGCAGAGGGGCCTACCATATGATCCCGACAAAAGAGCCTTAACAGTAAATTTTCTCTCATATGAGAAGTATTGCCTATGTGATATTTGCACATAAGAGACCGACAAAGATCTACAAATATCACACTACTTTGGTTTCATGTGAAACAAGCCAATGGTTTTGAAGTTATAGACAATTTAGTCCTAAGGCCTTTCTGCCAGGAACATACATTAGGGCCTTGTGCCAGATAAGCAATAAATTATGTTGGTGGGTTTCAGATTACCAATATCAAATATCATACCATAATCTCTTACGTCATCACATTTGTAGCTATAATCACATTCTCTGATCTCACACTTAAACTAGCAAAATTTGATTTGGCAAGATTTGATAAATATACAATCCATAGACTACGAATATACATAAATACTGCATTCCTAAAGTCACTTGCTGCCTCATGCAGAAATAAAATTGTTCATCCATTCATAACAAGTGAGGTCTTTCAAAAGATGAAGTATTAAAGGCCCATTTTGATTCTTCTTACAAGTACCACTGGCCTTTCTGATTTGGATTGGTGTAAAAGAAAATAACATTCATGTTCAGATGAATTATTAATGGTTAAATAAACAAATAACACCTTTGCATGACATATCGCGACTGTAACATAATTTTAGCACTTCACATCATCTTTAGTTTGCCATCACATGATGGGAAGGCATGGTATCCATTACTTACTTGCAGTTTTATTTGAACATACAAAGGCAATTTCAAACATGATCATGATGATGACAATGGGGTCTACGATGTATATGTTTCAATTTACAAACATGAAAAAGAAAACAAAAGCCAAAAACAAAACTAGTTAACTTGCAGTTTTATGACACACATTTATGTATTTGTGCATTTATAATGTATCTTAACGGTGGCAAATAATATACATGTATTTTTTTTTAAGAAGAACTTCTTGCTTGGGGTTTTTCAATGAAATTCTAATCTAGGACACAGAAGTGGCAGTAGCAGATATTGCAAAGATACATGAATAATGCAAAAGACAAAAATCATGTACATTCAACAAACAATTTCTTATTTAAAACAGAGTTTTATGAGGAATCAAATTGCAGCATTAGTACAAATAATTGGATCTAAATTTCAAATTAATACTAGCCCATGATGAGGTAAAATGCAAGACACAGACATCTTTGATGAATAGTGGTTGGCCATTGCCCCTACTTCATATAATGGATCCTTCCGTATCTACCTTTCACAAATGTTGATCGGAAGATACCACTTTTAACTAAGGGGTGATTATATTCTTTATATCAGGTTTCATTGTTTATTGTCATTTTATTGACATCATCATGATTACCCACTATCAACAACGATAAAGTTGTTTTGATACCAACTAACAACCTTTAATCAATGACGTAGGTGCAACAACTTCCCTCATTCTACGTACATTTATCAATACTGCCACATGTACAAAGCATGATATATTTACTCCAGAATGGGTGGATATCGGGAATAACTCGATGTAGATTAGTCTCATGATATCTCATGCTGAAACATTACAGAAAATCCCTGATTTACCAAAATCAAATCATCTTCAAAGGGTTAAAATCCAATGCACTCGCTGGCGTAATTACCATTAGACATTATTCTTTGGACGTATCAAAGTTGCATTATGACGTGAAATACGATCATATTTGTCTCTGATTGGCCGATTACCACCACCACGCTAGACCCGGGATCATCGTCCGAACGCAATCAGCGTGGGTGCACTCGCTGCGATAACAGCACCTCCTCCAATCGTGAAAATCGCCCTTCCAGCGTCGTGGCTGCGCCTCGTGTCACTTGGAGATGTTGAATTCGGCATTGAGCATGTCCAGGTCACGTCGGTCTGCGGCCTCGTAGAGCTGGATGTGACCCAAGAGGGAGATCGCCATGCGTAACGTGCTCCAGATGTTGTCCGACATCTGCGACTTCTGACCCTGAGGGCCGTGACCGCTTCGTTGGAGGTTTAACGCTTCGAGGAAATGTTCGACTGCTTGCCTACGGGGGAAAAAGGAAAGTGGAATTCATGATTTTCAGTTTTTCTTAATCACATACCATTCAAAAAGCCTTCGCATGAATGATATCAAGTGCAATCTGAACATTTTTAGCTAGACATATTCTTAAACAGAGTGCAAGGTATTTTTTTTTTCATATAAAGACTAGAGCAGTTCGACTGCCGCGCAGCCGATGGGTATGCCTCCGCAGTCCCGCGACTCCCATCAAGTTGATTTCAAGTTACCATCGTTAGCAAGACCCAATTAGATGAACTAAGCATAACGCCCATGATGACCCGTTGACCAAGCTTACAGTAAAATTCCAATGAAGCCAGTTCTCAAATTAGTCGATACAACTGGCAGCTCAATCGGACAGAGGCCTTGTGACTTTGACCTGCTGACCTTCGCCTCCCCAAAAATCGAATCGTAAATGGTGCCTATATATTAGATACTTCTACCCAAGTTACATCAAAGAATTGCAAAAGTCAATACTCAAGTTACCACAGTAATAAGCCATCATCAGACATATTAAGGCCCAGTCGACCTGTTGAACTTTGACCTTTCGCTCCAAAATCTAATCAGTTATGCGTGCCTCATAATACATACTTCTACCCACCGTTACATCAAAATCTAACTGGCTGTTCTCAAGTTATTGCCCCGGGTAACCACCCAAATCAGACCTATTTTAGCAGTGACCTCTTGACCTTTGGCAGCCTTTCAGCTCCAAAATCTAATCACTCATTGTGCCTCCATAATACAATACTTCACCGCCAAGTTACATACAATCCGACAGCCGCTCTCAAGTTTTCGCCAGTAAGAGCCCAACATCAGACATATTTAGGCCGGTGACCTTTGACCTTTGACCTTTGAAACCCTCTCCCCCCCCAAAAATCTAATTCAGCTTCATTGCGTGCCTCATAATACAACTTCACCAAGTTACATGAACAATCGACCAGCCGCCTCTCAACGCTATCCGTAACGCAGCCCTAATTCCAGACATATTTTAGGCCACGGTGACACCTTTGACTGTTGACCTCTATCAGCCTTCCAAAATTCTAATCAGGTCATTGGTGCCTTCATACATACCAATACTTCACCCACGTACATGACATCCGACCAGCCCTCTCAATTATCGCGCCGTAACGAGCCCAAATCAGACAGTATTTAAGGCCGAGGTGACCTTCTTGACGTTCACGCTTTGAACTCCAAAATCTAATCAGTCACTTGGTGCCTCCATAATACATTACTTCACCCAACGTTACATGACAATCCGACCAGCCGCTCTCAAACGCTATCGCGCGTAAACGAGCCCTAGATCAGACATATTTTAGGCCCGGGTGACCTTTACCTTATGACTTTCAGCTCCAAAATCTAATCGAGTTCCCCATTGTGCCATAATACATACTTCACCCAAGACATGACAATCCGAAACCAGCCGCTCTCTAAGCTTATCGCAGACCTGACCAACCGACGCGCATACCGCGGTACTAGAACCGTGCGAGGCGGCAGACGCACGATCCCAGACTGGGTAACGAGTCACAAATCAGACATATTTCAGTCCGGGTGACCGGTGACCTTTTTGACCTTTGGCAACTCCAAAAATCTAATCGCTTCATCTGGTGTCCTCATAAACCATACTTCACCCAGTACATGAATTACTCAACAGGCCGTCTCTCAAGTTATCGCGGTAACGGAGCCCAAATCAGACCTATTTAGCGCCCGAAGTGACCGTTTGACCTTTGAACCTTTCAGCCTCCAAAATCTAACATCAGTTCATAGCGTGCCTCATAAATACAACTTCACCCAATACAATGAGCAATCCGACAAGCCGCTCTCAAGTTATCGCAGCTAGACGAACCAAATCAGACATATTTAAGGCCCGGTGACCTTTGACCTTTGACTTCAGCTCCAAAAGTTCTAATCAGCTTCATCTGTGGCCCATCAGTACGATACTGTTCTTAGTTACATCAAAATCCCGATCGGCGCCGTTCTCAAGTCTATTCGCACTCTCGCTGATACCCCGGCCCGTCCTGACCGCTCCCGTGAACGGGTAAACGAGATCGTAACGGCCTCACGGAAAGAACAAAAACCGAAACATGTATTGCCTCCGGCAACTTCGTATTGCGGAGCATAAACAACCGTTTTCGTCTGCTAACTTCGTTTTTATATCAAAATACATACGCTATAAATGCTTGCAAAGGGTCTTTAATTTCACAGAAAAATAGGAAGAAAAAGAAAAAGAGCAGTGTGATCTCCCTTGCAGGTTAATTGTTTTTTGTTTTTCACAGGATACACATAATCATGAGGGAAAGAATACTGATAGGTTTGACATAAATATAACTTATGCTATCAAATGTTTCAAGATTCACCTTAACCATAAAAAAGATGCATTTTTGAGATACTTTCTTAATCGTTTCAAATTACGCAAATCTACTCAAATTTCGGTGATTGTTACCATTATGAAGCCCCACCCCATTTTATAAAACACTCATCCAAATTGCTCATTTTGTGATTTTTGTTTCTTATTCCCTATCAGTAACCGTAGCGAATCGGCCGACCCAAAACTTTCACCGATGGCCCTCCTTCAGTTTTTCTAGCTACAGAATGACAAAACACCTGCCTTTCATACTGGGTAAAGCCATAATCCAGATCTTCGTGGGAAGTGAACGGGGGAAAGTTTACTGTCCGTTATCTCGAGCACGAAGAAAATTAAAGAAAAAACGCTTACCATAGAAAACATTGTATCAGATCTTCATTTAATGTCCAACATTACATATAATCACAATAAATACAAAGCTCAAAGGCACAATAAACTCCACCCTGTACTCCCTCGATCCTAGATCATCGAGACTATTATCCTGAATGCGCGACGATGAAACCACAAATTCTCTCACGTAAAAACCTTTAAGCAAAACAGTATGAGTTCAAATTGTAACCTTGTGCTAAAAGCCATCTTAAAAGTGTAACACGTGTTAGTGTTTGACCTACCCGCATGTACCCGGCCGTCACATGGAAAAGGGTGTATCGCCAAAATTTTTGACTTTTTTCAGGTTTTTGCATTTGGGGGTTTTAGAGGGCGCTCTTTTCATTTATCTAGCGTCTCGTAATTGCAGGACTTCTCCTTTTCAAAGATTAGCGAGCTATCTGCAGCACTTTTTTCAAAAATCCTGTCGTTTCATGCGGCCAACAACGATGTAATCTGTTATAGAATACGACCCCCAATCAGCCCTGCTGAGCTCAATGATTTCGGGTAAAAAGCAGTGTATTTGCACCTAGATACACCTTTTTGCCAACAAAATGATTGAGCACAGTCAGCTTTGTAACATGGCAAAAGGATGTATCTGCCACATACGTGATTGTGCGCCGCGAAAGTCAAAGACCAATTTATGGCAAAAAGGTGTATCTGTCAGATACATCCTTTGGCCGAATTTTTGCATGAGTAGGTCATGAACATTTCATGGTGTATGTTATAGGTACCGCTTTTTGCCAACATGGTCAAGGTTTGCGCTAGCGCATTTCAATACCACCGTGCGCAGAATGCATGCCATAACCATGTGTCATGCGTTACACGCGAGCGTGAATCATTGTTTACTTTAGGTTGCAAACCATTGCCAGATCCAGTAAGAGAAGAACTCCAAAGAATAATTACATGTATTTGAAAGGTAAGTTTTACTAACTGTTACTACGAGGGTCTAGAAACTGTGTTCAACTGTTATAAACTAAAGTCTAAGGTATTGTAGACCTTGGGCCTGGCAGAATGTTTGTGTACGTAATGTTAATTATCTACGCCCCGAGTCTACGGGCCTACGCTACAAAGCGTCAACGACAACTCCGGCCTACGTACTGTACGCGACGACGTACCGGCCGGTACTATGGTCTACGTACATGTACGCTGGTTAGATTGTTTAGAGTTTAATGTGGGACATCAGTTGCTTACTGCTTCGTCACAAATGCGATAATGTTAACAAAAATTGGCATTGCAATATTTTCATCTTGACTTATCTTGGGTGTGTCACAACATGACTTGAATTTTCACAGCAAATTTAGACAACAATAGAAGAGTTTTTAGAGGCAAACGACCAGCGATGCGCAAGCAGGCACAAGCAGCATAAAAATTTGCACTTAATATGCACTGATCTGAATAATGCAAGGATTGCCGTGATGAAAAAATATTCCACGGTGTGTCAAATATAAAACAAACTTCGTTTACAGCCATGGGTTCGTGAGCCACTTTTCGCATCGCTGGCATGTAATGCTAATTTGTAAATGAAAAATATCACAATTTGGGGCCTATTTCATAGTGCATTTCCATTCTCTTTGTTTTATCTGAGCCTAGTGACTTAATTCACACATGCCTGGTCTGTGGGACACTGTGTGGCCATTGAAACTGAATGATACACCGTTCCATGATTTAACTATAGATACACCCAACCGAACGGTGTATATGCAGATACAACCTTTTGTCATGATATCACAATAAAAACTGTAGGACGTAAGTGAAGATACATCTTTTTATCGAGCGCAAAGCAGTATGTAAGTTAATATGTTAACACTTAGTGCTAAAAGCCACTTAAAAAAGTGTAAGACAGTGTTTTTAGTGTTTGACCGACTAACCCCGATGTACCCTCCGTCACAGAGTGGCAAAAGGGTGATATCTGCACAATTTGAACTTTTATCAGGTTTTTTGCATTTGGGAGGGTTTTAGAGGGCGGCTCCTTTCATTTATCCTAGGTCTCTAATTGCCAGGACTTCTACTTTTCAGATAGCAGGGGCTATACTGCCAGCACTTTTTTCAAAAATATTCGCTGTCCGTTTCATGGCAAAAGGATGTAATTCTTATAGATACGCCCGCAATCCAGCACCTGCTGAGCTCATGATATTTCGTAAATAAATGTTTTGGCATACGTTGCGGAGGCATAAAAACCGCTTTTCTCTGTAAATTGCTTTTTTATATCAAAACATACATTATCTATTAATGCTTGAAAGGTTTTAATTTTCAAGAAAATAGAAGAAAAAGAAAAGAGCAGTGTTGATCTCCTTGAGGTATTTGTTTTTTGTTTTTCCACAGGTAATACACATAATCATGAGGGAAAAGAATGATGTAGGTTTGACATAAATAAACTTATGTATAAATGTTTCAGATTCACCTTTAACCATAAAAAGATGATTTTTGAGATACTTTCTTAATGTGCAAATCTCTCAAATTTGCGGTGATTGTACCATTATGAAGCCCCACCCCATTTTATAAACACTTCAATCCAAAATTGGCTCAATTTTGTGATTTTGTGTTCATTTCCTATGGTAACCGTGGAATCGGCGGCCAAAACTTCACGATGGCCTCCTTCAGTTTTTCTAGCTACAAATTGACAAAACAACCTGCTTTCATACTGGGTAAGCCATTAATTCCAGATCATTCTGGGAAATGTGAAGTTTACTGTCCGTTATCTCAGCACAAGAAATTAAAGAAAAACGCTACCATAAAAACATTGTATCAGATCTTCTTTAATGTCCAAACATTACAATAATCACAAATAAATACAAAGTCAAAGGCACAAATAAGGACTCCTACCTGTACTCCCTAGATCCCTAGATCATGAGACTATTACTGAATTGGACGATGAAACCACAAATTCTCTCATCGTAAAAACCTTTAAAGCCAAACA
>JZLH01S0173563.1:615-17883 GCA_001188425.1 Eucidaris tribuloides | reverse complement strand
GGGCAGTGGCAATACTGAATCGTGATATCGTTCTAGTAACGGAATATCGGAACAACGGAAAATAACTGACCGTAACTATGTCCTAATTGAGAACATCTATTACTCATTACACTGACTTTAATTTGGCTGACCAATCAATAGTGCAATATCCATATCGATCTCTAGACAGGTTAGGGCTATATCCTTATATCGCAAAGAACTGATACATGTATACCATTTCAAATCATCTTCCTCTCCACCAACGAATATCGCCTAACACCTTATTACATGGAGTGGGCGAAGCTGGCCGGACAAAAGAACTACCATTCTAAAGATGTTAAATAACGTATATAGTAGATGAAATTGTAATCAAATGATATTCAGTCAATAATTGAGGACTACGACGGCGTACGTTTTTAATTCCGTTGAAATTTCTACTCAATCTAATGATACGATATAGTTATAAGTTTAGTATATATACATGCGAAATAGCAGTGCTTATAGACTTAAGCTAGATTATTTTAATGAACGCTGACATTTGACTTTTTATTTTACAACTTTATACCAAGCAGGAAAAAAAATGTGGTTTCAAACGCGTTCTTGATGTTTCCGTGATTTAAAGAGATTATCAGTGGAATAAGATTCTTCTCTCATAATATTAAGGTCGTGTATTAGTGTGTAAAAAACACACGCTGATTTCAAGGCAGCGTTCTTAGGTTGAGCGGGTGAGTGAGGAATAATGCTTAGACCGAGTTCAAACTGCACCCTTCGGACTAACCGTTAATGAGATGTTACGGGAAGAATTTGTTTCCGATAAGTGTACGTATTATCTGCAAGAATTTCGACAGGGAATTCCACATAACGACCATATACCCGTCAATGTTATATTTAAAACTAAATCTCATTTATGAATGTCCTCTAATAAAGAAGTCCCACCAAACAAGCGAACACTCACTTATATGCAGGTTCATATAACTTTAAAAAAATGACAAATAATAAAGGCCTTTTAACGCAGAATTATTCAAATATGGGTATACTTAATGATTGCATTTTGCCATTCTCACAAAGACATTCTGTTCAGTACACTCTCAAGACTTTTCAGAAAGTGAAAAATGAGACTAATTTCTGTGTTACAATTTATTTTAGTTTACGAGGTGTAAATCAAGACCGAGATTTCGAATAAACATCAGCCAGCATTGAATAGCCTTGCTAACATCGATTTGCTTTAATGAACCGATATTTACACTTGAAAAAAATCTTTATTTATCACATTACTTTGCTCTACAAGTTTTCATGATACCAAGATAGTAGCTCTCAATTTGCAATGAAACATTCCGCATTGAAATCCGGACGAAGGAGATCGATCTGTTTCTGTTTCTGTTTCGGTTGCGTCGGTATACTCAGAATGAACTGTACTTCACCAACGTTGAAACTAGTATGGTCGTGTTTGTGCTATGGCAAGAGAGGTGTTTCCCATTTGACGTCTCTGCTTGAAGACTGCACTGGAGGAAGCCATTACTGTTTCCTCCTTGAGTATAGGTTCCATCGTGTTTAACGGACACGATGCAACAGAAACATACATAATAGCTTTTAAAATAATCTTCTAAAAGCGTCATCCCTACGGAGACCCCGTTCAATTGAAATTGGGTGTGATAGTGATTACATTTCTGTTGATCAATGGGTGACATGAGGTTTCATTTTCATTTGCTTTTTTAAATGTTAGTGGCTGAAAATCACTTAACGATTTCCATCAACAAATCAACGCTCACTATATATTGCTTGTAACTGCAGCCAATGTTAACTTTAGACCTCATACCTCTATACCTCTTTGTTTCAATCATTCTCATTACATTAAAACAAGTTGTGATCAGTGTCGAAAATACGATTTACACATTTTACTGTATAAGGTCATCACATCCAAATTGGAGTAGTTATGGTTCAACCCTTTTTTTTTTACTTATTACCATCAAAGGGGATGGGGTGGTTAGGGTTGTCGAGCGACCATCTAATTTGCCTCTCCCCTCGAATCTGTTATTTTTAGCTGAAACAGGACATTCGTTTTTGTGAATGTAATGCTTGTAGATATGCTTTTACTGCAGAGAAACTTAAAAATGTCAACGCAAGATGTATGTACCATACGGGCATGTTTACACAAGGAATACGGGTAGTAAGATCCGGTCAGAGCTACCACGCGATATTGGAAAGACTGGAATCGATTACTCAATCAACATATCGAATGTTTATTTTGTGGGTAGACTCAGCCATATCAATGTCATTATTCATGTAATTTTTTTACCAAGATATGAAACCCGAGAACGACGTAATTGCCACGTTCGGTGTCTCTACCTACACGTAGAAACAAGTGTTGCCCTGATTAAATCTTTGCATGATTGATGTGAATACGACTTTTGCCGTCACTATACCTTCGCGATCATATTTTCAAATGAAGTTGTAGTATGCGCGTTTACAAACCAGGTTAAAGATTTTGTCCATGACTTGCAAAATTTGAAATTATCTTTAAATCAAATAACTTAAAACCATGTATAATGCACAGATTCACATATATCTTTACCTCTCACACAAACCTTGTGGCTGAAAAGTAAGGGCTGGGAAAATAAACGATCATCGTTTATTATGATAAAATTCAAACAGAATACACCGATTTCTCTTTGCTCACTGAATTTGAGTGTTGTAGCCGTTGAGCCAGTCTGACTATACCACACCTAATTCGTGCATAGTTAAAACTGAATACATGCTGATCAAAGATTACAAAGGGGGAAAAAAAACAACAACTCACCCCAATGCAATTGGACGATTGTCAGGCAATTTTTGCTATGGCTTGAGGAACGGCCCAATTTCATAAGATTTATCGTTTATCTTTGAAAAACATAACAACGTATGAATCCCATATTTTAAAGACTGACTTAGTATGTATCTATCTTTAATTGAATCAAATCTGAGCAAAAAACTGTTTATATGTACAAATGAAAATTCTGATAAAAATTTAAGTAAACCCGGGTTTAGTTTATTTTTTATGAGAATATTTGCCACAATCTTAAGGCCCTGGCGATTATTTAGCGACAAGTTGGCGACTTGAGTATCCGCTGGTTACGGAAACGTCTCTGGGACGTCTCCTGGAGGCTAACCAGGTCTCCAAGGAGTCAAGGGAGAAATCAAACATTCTTTTTTTGGAGACTTTTTCCGGTATCCGGCAGGTCTCGGAGACATCGAGGAGACTAATTTTTACCGCTAATTGGGAGACGTCTTCGCAACGTTGCGGAGATCCATTGCGACCTATATAGGCGACGTCACCGAAACTACCAAAGACGTTACTGCAACTAAGAATATGTCTCGGAAACGTCGTGGAGACGTCCCCGCTACTTCTGAGCGAATTGGTTGTCATCTTGTCTGGAGACCCATGACCCCCGGGGGGGGGGGGGGTCGCTCTCCAGATGGCCTGTATCCCACCCGTGTCCAACAACCTCAGAAATGCACCCTAAACGGCGTAATCTACATTACCAAATTTGTGACCCTAAATGGCGTAACGCATGAGAAAAGCTACCCTCAACGGCGTGACTCCCATGAAATCCACTCATTCTGATACCCTAAGTGGCGTGAACTGGAAATCCACTAATTTAATTCCTACGGTGGCGTAAACAGTGAAATCAACTAATTAATTCCCTATCCAACATGTCTGTCTCATCTAAAACTATATTGTACATTGCAGACAGGAGTTCTCGTGCCGAAAAGGTTCAATCATAATTGCAATTATAATTTTCCTTATTAAAAAAACGTTCATTTTGGAGATGTTAATAGATGTAGCACTCAAATTTGAACCCTAAAATGGGCGTTAATCTTACAAACAAAAACTAGTAACCGCTAAATGGCTATGACATGTTGAGGAAAGGTAACCCTAAAAAGCGGCGATTGAAGCGATTTTGAGTTCGAAAAAGATACCAACTTTTTTCCAAAAGACGTCGACGACGTCCGAATGCTGAAAAAGGGACGCCTTTACGACGCTTTTTCCTGGACGGCGGGTGCGTAGGCAGGCCGTGGTGGAGAGCGACCCCCCGGGGCGCCATTGACGATCTATAAGGCGAAAGTCACCGTTCCTAACGCAAGCGCGTGCGAGACGTCGTGCAAATAAAGAATATGTCTCGGAGACGTCGTGGAGACGTCCCTGCGACTTTCGAGAAGCGAATTGATTGTTCACCTTGTCTTGAAAACTCACGAAACGTTGACCCTGGTGTCGCCTTGGTGAGAGCACAAGTTCATTTTCTGCTCTACAGAGTTGCCGAGGCCAATCAGTTACAACGTTTCCGCCAACCTCTACCAAGATCAAATTATACCATGATGTAGGCTCATTTAAGGGCATTAATTTGGATTCATTTTAGGTACATGAAACGGTCTTAATCTTAATAACCCTCCTTTGCAGTCACATAAAAATTAATTTAATACATGTACCTTAACAGGTACCGAGTTAAACTGCTGCCGAGTTTGTTTTTGTATTTAAACTAGCGTATTTACGGATACTGAACTTTTGTACCGTATTCTTGCACGCTGTCGAAAGGTTTTGGCTAAAGAATGAATTATTCACGAAGCAGTTCCTAAAGTTTCGAAAGACAAAAAAACAAGAAGGTTTCTTACAAACTTAATTTAAACTACGAAGTAGTAAACCTTTAAAAACAAAAAATCCACGTCGTTGTGTAGAAATCATGTTGTCCTGTAAAATTAATGAACGAATAAAAATGTACTACTGAGTGTGTAGAGACCTGGCGTTCAAAGGAGGATTGAAAGTCAACAATAGGCCTATACAGATGCTGTACATACATTAATTGCGTTGGGTAATTACTTAATTTCATGAGAATCCAAGCGGATTGTCTCAACATTTCATTTGTCATGTTTCCTGTCATGTTGTCAAATTGCATTTTGGATTTGTATTAAAAAATGCACCCGACATTATTTGTAATGTGTTTGATCATTCTTGGCATCGACTGAGCTTGTTTCTTTGATTAAGCCTTTTATCACGTAGGATTGGAAATCAATAGCGGTAATTTTAATTAGAGTACGCTTACAGGCGTCCGGGGTCAAAACAGACCTATTCCCGGAGGGATGTTGATCATGTTTTGACGGAATACGTATACATGCAAGAACAACGCCCTAAGACATCTCTACTGGGGATGACTCCCACCTAACAACTCCTGCCGAGGACCACTCTCCCGAGGACAACTTCCTCGGAGGACGACTCCCCCGAGAACAACCCCCAGACAACTGCCCTGAGGACAACTCATATCTTTTAATCTGGATACATTGTAAAACTCATCCTGGAGAGTTGTCCTGTTGGTGAGTTATTTGTCCTCGGGGAGTAGTCGGGAATTGGTTTTCCGGGGGGGGGGGGGCGGTGTGGGGAGGAGTAGTCCTCTGGGGGACCTGTCCTTAGGGAAGTTGTCCTTCGAGAGAGTTGTCCTTCGGTAGAAAGTTGTCACATAGGCATGGTTCCTCGGGAGTTGTCCTCCGGGGGAGAACTTACAGAACCGAACGAATATATTAGTAGTCTGGACTCCAGACGCCGGTTTTATCCTGATTGTTGGGCTTGGTGCGGCTCAGTGTTGTCCAACTGCACTGGTGTGGGTGTCTGACCTGCTAATTTGTTAACATTCAGCAGGTTAATGACTTACGTCACTAGATGATTTACGAATGACGTCTGGCAGCCATGGCGTCAATATTGTATGTCAAGTAGCGTGAATTTTTCGTTTCACTTGATGGTAAGGGCTATCTAAAGCAGAACCGAATGTTTGATAGTCAATTTGTAATATCGTCGAATAATAATCCATTTTCTTTATCAAAGGGTTCTGTTTTCTGGAAATGTCAAACATTCCCTTTTGCAAGGGGGGGGGGGTTGAACACCCCAATCACCCCTCTGTACGCTAGAACAAATAATGTCACACTTACCGCAGTTAAGACATGACGAGTAGTCTTTTATGTTGTTCGAACCGACAAAAATATGAAAAGAGATAGACAAATTATAACCGTTAAATAAGAACAAATCATTTTGTCACGGTTTTAATGCAGTTTCTGACATAAACACATTGTATGGAATCAAATTTGAGCCGCTGCTCACGGGAATACAATTTGTGGATTTTACTTTCAAATTTTCCTAGGCACTTGTACATAACCAGACGGTATATTTTTTCGTTAACCATTATCTTGAATCTGTATCTCTACATCATTTGTAATTAATGTGTACAAAGAAAATGGTACATTATGTTGTCTTTTAAATATTGTGACTACATTGAGACCTATATGCCTCCTACTCTATAGCCAGTGTTTAGCATCTAGGTGCTCAATTGTATTGTGTGGTATATGTAATTATGTGCCCCGTGTATGCCCTCCATCTCTATCTGAAAACCGGTTAAGATGCATTCGTTCCAGAGAATCGCAATTTCATTGTTGCCGTTCCGGAGATTCCCAATTGTCACGCCCGTGCTAGTTTCGGAGGTACCCCCTACCCCAGTGTTGATAACTTGACATTATCAATGTGGGGTAGGGCCCCCACCCGGATCACATATCTACAAATCCCAGACGGATTATGATATTTTGTGAAAACATATTTTGACTTCAATCCTAATCCAGATCGCAATTCAAGAGAGCAAAGTAAAAGACTTTGGCGCAGATGACGCAAATTGAACATTATTACGTATATTTCTGCTTAATTTGGGTAGGCCGAAACAACGTGAGCCTTCCATTGCTTTAAAGTACCACAGGTATTCTCCAGTATGTGCTAGAAGAATTAAATGTATCGTGCCCCGATAAAATTAAACTGCTGGCCTGTTCATTCTTGATTCTCCTTAAGTAAATGGAGACCATTAATTTAACACACTGGAAAAACACTAGTTAGAATAACGAAAGTTTTCCTAGTAAAACCTTTGTGCAAGGAGACCCAGTATTCTTGACATGGAAGCGTAGCACTGTAACACCGTTAAGGTATGATCCATGTAAATTTATAACACATTTTGATCTTCTTGTATAAACATTCTTAACCCTTTCAATCAAATTCTTCAAGCTGATTTCGAAAATAATTTATACCACAAATAAGGAAATAATAGATGTGAATACTATGGATTTACAGCCGTGCTGTAGGCCTACATTAGTTTTAAGGACTAACTCAAATGTAACTCAAATGTAACTCAAGTGTAACTCGAATGTCAAATTCTTTTACTTTTCTTCGACATAAACTTTATCCTCGAAAGGTTCATTACCTTTAGGAATTTCCATGTTTTGTATATTTTTCACTTTTTTTAGAGCGCAAAATCTGTGTTTGTCTTAGTTTCTACCGTTCCGTCCATAGAACGGCCTGATATCGTGAAAACAGAATCCGAGCCCCGAATAGCATCGGGTAATGTTCCGTCGCTTTCTGGTATCGAGTTTTTTCTCGTTGATGGTCCTACTGTAGTAGGTTCCTGGTCGACGCGCATTTCACATCTTCGCCTTAAGGCACTCGGCACCAACTGAATGACAGTCTTTTTGAACGCACTTCGAAACTGTCGATTCGTAATGCAGTAGATGAACGGGTTACACGCCGAATTCAACATGGCGAACCACGTTGAAACGACGTAAAAAGCGTCAGGAATAAAATTACACGACGGAAAAGCGATACACAACATGGTAATAGCATGCGGAAGCCAACAAATGAGGAACGTTCCCATGACGACGAGCAGTGTCGTGGCAGCCTTGGTGTCTTTTCTGATCTGTCGAGCGCGCTTTGCTATCCCGATCAGTTTTCTATTCGGACCTGGATCAATAGTACCGTTTGAACTACTTTTTGGTCCTGGTTCTTCCGTTCTGTTGTTCGTCGTCTGCGTCTTGACTTGCCGACGATGCGCGGACGCGACTTGAAAGATGTGCGCGTAGCTGTACGTCATCAGCGTGATTGGTATACCAAAATTAACCGATATAATCGTTATCGTGTAGGCGATCTCGTCTGCCCAGTTCACGGTGCAGATGTATTCGGACGAAATATAAGTGTAGCTTGACCAACCAAACGCAGGCAACACGCTGAAGAGAAGCGACTGGGTCCAAATCCAAAGTAAAGTGGCGATTATCCTAGAAACTGACATTCTTTCTCTGTAGTGGAACGGGTCCGTTATGGCGATATAACGGTCCAATGCGATGGCGCCCAATGTGTTAACACTGACAGTACACGCCAGCACCATAGCGGAGCCAGCCAAACTGCACATAACATCGCCGAGTACCCACTCATCATGAATACAACTTATCAAAATTGTCGTACAGAGGGCCGCATTTAGTAAATCGGCAACTGCTAGATTAGCGATGAAAACAGATGATTTTGTTATGAAGTACACGTTCTCGCACAATGGCAATTAAGACGAGGGCGTTCCCCGAAACACTAAGTACAATAATGCACACCATCGTAAAGGCTGAACCCACTATTTGAGCCAAAGTTCTGCCGTCCGCATTGACGTTGATATTCTGATAAGTCAAGTAAGATTCCGTTGTCTGGTCTTGAATATTCCATCGTAAGTCTCCCATTGTTAACTGTACCAGGTCGTTCATGATGGAACGATGCCGCTTCAGATCTGAACTTGACATTCGCTGAAAGGAAATAATCCCATTATAATCGAACTTTCACTTTGTACCCCATTGGAAGCGGTTCCGCCGTGATAAAAGACAGGAAAATGGCTCGAAGTAACAAACAAAAATGCTTTGCGCTTAGGGGTATCAATGGGATCATACAACAGCCGGAAAGAATCTGAGGAAATGATATGATAGTAATACTGAGTCAAAATATTGTGCAGTCTATTTTCGTCCTAAAAAGTGGAGGTCATAGCGGCAGCATCGCCTCTTATAAGCAGAGGCAAGATATCTATAAATGCTTACGTGCATTTCCTCTTCAAAAGTTTAAGCAGCATCAAATCAAATACTGTAAAGTTTATTTATTCCGATGGTCCAATTGCACCATACGTTCGTCCCATAAATCATTAAACATCGACGTCGCTTAATTGGTAACGGTTGTATTGTTATATATCCTCTCCCGTTGAAGTTCATTGAAACATTAATTGCGTTGAATATTGGCAGCATTTCCTTCACCCACTTTTCACCAGATCAGGTAACATTTTACAGACTTTGCCGAAGATTTTCAATATTACATGTGCTTGGAATTGGAAATAAAATGAAATAAGACCGTAATGTTTTTGACGGTTTCAAATCATTAACGTATCCGTTGGTCACAGATAAAATGCGTGAGCATGTATATCCATGTTTTATCGTTAATATCAATCCAACTTGCTCCTCGTAACGTGAAAGGTTTACTCTTCATAAATGTGTCGCTTTTCAATATATAGTGTTGTCGTTTCATACACCATATGATTTTCCTTCAAGATCAATTTTCAATTTTTCCATACTTGTGTCTAGCCAGCATTATATAGTGAAAGGTATCCATTTTATAGCATAATATAGAGCTGTAAGTACTAAGGTACACAGATCAATCTGAACATAGCAACTCGCCACGTTTAACGCAACACGCGCGTAAACTCCTTCCGCCCGATTTGCGTCGAATAAATCTGCCTCGAATATTCGTCTAATTCACGATCAGCGACTAAAATCCATATTAGATGAGTGCCACACAGGACAGGATGCGTTAACATTAAAAAACTTACTTCGATCAAAGATTAAACAATTATTATTGACAAAAAGTTATAGTCTTCGCGAGTTCACCAAGCAGAAAATACACACATTGTTGATCACACGCGAACAGCAATATTTTCTCTTTCTGGCATGCTTTGCTGATTTTTTTTTTCCTCCGGACGTGGAATAATTATGGCGTCACTTGAGAATAGACCAATGGTATCCGGCTGTTCCGCGTTTAGTTATTAAAGTACGAGTTTGCCGTCTGCCATTAAAACATGCACCGTGGTATATGAAATATTATATACCCCGTGCAATTATGTTTTGAATTACTGAGAAATGACGAAAAAGATATCTGCACAAAATATGCGCTGTTATAAGAATCGCAGATCATTTTACATGTATGGTAATTTCTTTGGCAGTCTGCAGTTGTACAGAAGTGTTTCCTGCCATATACTACTAATTACAGGGCTGCACAGTGATAAGCATGTAGTAATAACTAAGTTGTAATGTGAAATAACTAGAATACTGTTAAAATTAACAAGTTTACGATATAACTAGTTACATCTTGCACCTACATTATTCATTTAATTTCATTTTCAAATCACGAACATAATATATAACAAAATAAAATATTAGCAAACGCAAAAATGATGTTTCCGCAGACACTGATATTGTAAAACTATAAATAAATTATAGATGTAAATGATCTCTGTATCTCTGTCTATATGTATTAAATCATTTATCTGTCTGTTTATGTGTATCCATCAACATGATCAATGGTAATCTATCCGTCTATATAAAGGCATATCTATTTATTCTATAAATTTGTGTGTTTACCTGTCTTACTGTTTGTATTTCACAAACAAAAATATCGGTCTAATTTATTACACCGTCATGTCCTTCACACTAGACATGCATGCAATATTATTTTAATATGTTTCAAGTGTCAAATTTTGGTTTCGAACATCACTTATTACGATGACCTTTAACTTCTTGATGACTGCATGATGCATGTACACGTACTGTCACATTCAGTAATTTGCTGAGAGTATGTAATTTAATTTAGTGGCAGGCAGTGCAGACATGAAATAACACGCTATTTCACATTTAGTAATTCAATGGGAGTATGTAGTAGCAAGCAGTGCATATATACTGTTGGGCAACTAGATCACATATAGTGCATTACTGCAGAGTACGTTATGCGTGATTATTGATGTATTGTCCCTGTAAATACCGACCAATATTAGAGATTTCCAGTACCGAATACCGGAAACTAGTTAACTGGAACGAGGGGGACCATAATTGCTAGTCCCGTATTTTACAATATAAATCTTGTTACGAGCCAAAAAGGCAATTAATGTTCCAGAAAACTTGTTTTTTGGAACCAGGGAGCATAATTGCAAGTCCCGTATTTTAGAATACAAACCTGTTTATGAACCAAAATGCAATTAATTTCCGTGTATATCGGTTAGCAATGTACCAAATAATTATTGTTGCTCGTGTTATTTCTGCTTGAAATATTTACAGTCTTGTCTTTCGAACTCTCAACTCTTCATGTTTACCTTATTCATTTATTATTATTATTATTATTCGGTATTTAAGCACTCAGGTCGTTTGATAATGATAATGGTGATATAATAACAATAACCATAAATATCAGTGGTGGTTATGATAATGTCAACAGTATTAGTGTTAGTATTAGAGACCAGGCCAAAAATAAAATAAGTTGTATTGGTGTAAGGCGACCGACCTTAAAACTTTCCCCGGCCTTAATGGTTTCCCCAAAAAATAAATATAAATAAAAAAAAATAAATAACAAAGAAAAATAGGCCTATTCACTATCAAGAAGAAGGAGAAAAGAAGAAGAAAAAATAAGGAGGAGGAGAAGAAGAAGAAGAAGAAGAAGAAGAAGAAGAAGAAGAAGGAGAACGGGGAGAAGAATAAGAAGAAGAAGAGTTGAAAAAGAAAGAAAGAAAGAAAGAAAGAAGGTGAAGATAAGGAAAGAAAAAAGAAAGAAAGAAAGAAAAGAAACGATAAAAAATGAAATTCCTTACTCGAAAATCATATAGCACAATCTATGATAAATGCACAATGAAGCACTTGTAATTAAGAATGACTTTGATACTTAAACTGTTTGCCAGTAAGTTTTCCATTTCCATTGTAATTGCACAGTGTCCTCATAAGACTTGGTTGTTGTTTCGCATTTCAACAACGATTTCATGGTTTCTACTTGCTGAATGAGTTTCTTGAGGATTTACCAGTGTCATTCTATAAACGTATTTGCAGAAATGTATGGCAATTTACATCGCACCGGTATAAGCAATATGTGTATAGCCTATTGTTGAAACTTCCGTTTGCAAGCGTCTGGTTGCTGAAAGTTGCAATCACGGAAATTTGTCTAATGACCTTTTCAGGGAGTAAATACCGTTGATAATTGTTATTCTTTTAATTAACTTGTACCATGTGCAATGAACAAACTTTTCTGTCGTCTGTGTTTTTTCGGGAATTTCCCTGTTATTCCATTTTTGTGACGATCAAGTGATGGGAATTCATCTACCAGTACATGTATTCGTTGTTGTCGTGAAGAAACATAGTCTGCAGATTATTTTATTATTTTAGTGGCGCCAAGAACATCGATGCGGAAGTACATACTTCAAACACTGAGACGTGAATTAGTTTTGATTTATTTATTTTGTATGTGATCTTCGCTAGTCCAACCAACCTAAACATAACACCATCTAAGTGGGGGGAAGGGAATATGGATTGTTAAAAATTTCCGCCATCTCTAAATCCAGAAATTTGTCGGAGAAAAACATACAATTTTATTGTCAGTCGTGTAGATTTTATGTCTATGACTACTACTACGACGACGACGACGACGACGACTACAACGACTACGACTACGACTAAGAAGACTACGACGACGACGACGACTACTACGAATTCTACTACGACGACGACGACGACTACTTCTATGACGACGACGACGACGACTACTTCTACGAATTCTACTACGACGACGACGACGACTACTTCTACGACGACGACTACTACGACTACGACTACTACTACGACGACTACGACGACGACGACGACTAGGATTACGACTACTTCTATGACTACTACTACAATGACGACTACGACAACTACTACGACGACGACGATGACGACTACTACGACGACGACGACTACGACGACGACGACGACGACGACGACTACTACTACTACTACTACTACTACTACTATTTACGACGACGACGACTACGACTACTGCGACTTCTGCTGTTATATGACTACTAAATTTTCTAATACTACCATCCCATCGATTGACCCTGAATGATTTTTGCCATTTAATATCACTCTCCCACCTCTTCTTAATATTCTGTGAACACAATCGCTGTTAAAGATGGGTTCAGGACTTGCAAGTCCATTACTTCCCTTCATTATCATTACCAAACGGTAGTTAAGTACTTACAAATGGTGTATTGGAAGTTTGAGATCCATATATCATGAACCTGATGTTTTGTGAGAAGAAAAAAATAAAGATATGCTACCATAATAGTTCTTTCTGTGGGTTTAAATTTTGCTCAAATTGCAGAACACGGTTATGTGTACGTTCGCATGACCAGCTGAGCGCAGCGTTCAGTGACTGACGACGTACGTTGATACGGTCAAGCGGCTGAACTCTGCGTGCCATCGGCTAGTGGCAGACGGTGGCAGTGGACAAATTTGAAATAATGGGATTGTAAAAGCACGGGCCGTCGCTTTGCAAATTTTGAAGTTTAACCGTCCAGAATTTCACTAAATCTATGTATTCTACCCAAAGATTCTATGAGAGAAGTTTATTCATACTAATCTTCACATTGTGAATTATTTAAGCCGATTAGATTCATTTTGCCGTTTTTGGCGTGCAAATCCTGAACATCTTAATTATATTTTTATTTCATGTACTTTCCATATCCTAACTAATGTCAAATACCATAATCCAGATGATTAACAAACGACGAAGCCATTCACAGATTCAATTGTGAAGTATTGTATGTCAACTGAATATGACATTATCAGTGTGATATTTGGGCGCATTTATACAATGTACCCGCACATTTGCAAGTTAATGTAATTTAGTGTATTATAACTGTAAATCTGGCTACATTTGGTATATCATTTCAGAGATATTACAAGATAACATTATAATTTTGATAGGCTTAGGACAGTGTTGTGCCAAAAATGTAAAAAAGTTGAACGGGATGAAAAGATTTAGAACACTAAATATTTCGTAACTTTCTTCCATTTATTTTGGATTTGGAGAAAGCAACTTGTGCATCTCTGCTTTCATTTTGTTTTTCCAAAGTTTTAATCTATTAATACGATAGCTTAAAGCTCATTGATTTATTTCTTTCAAAGTTTGTAATTGCAAACAACATCAACAGTCCTTTCTTTGCATGTTCTGAACTTTTAACGTGTGAGACAGTTCCGAGAATAATCAAATAAAAATGTCCTTGCATGTTCGAAAAATGCTGAAACTGTCAATAATAAAATGACATAAACATTAACTATATATTTTCATATTTCTAAAGTCACCTTCTACTTTTAGTTACACAATCTTAGAGTTATACAAGCCGAAATTGCATGTTCAGACAATGTACAATCTTGTTAGCTATCCATAAAGTTAACTTGTCGCATTCTGTTACCACGCACGCCTTTTTGCTTGATCTACGATGAGGGTGAAATACCGTACAAGCTAATTTCCGTAAAATCTTTAATTTTCGCCGATCATATAATTAGATTTTATTGATTTCGTTGTCAATCGATTATTTCATGAGATAGGCATCGGCGGTGAAAAGCACGTTTGAGTCTGCGTTAGTTCGTCTACCACCACGTACAGCGCTTTGCTCTTCATGCTCTTATTGGCTGCAAAGAGTTGTTTCGTCATCATAAAATGACCCAATGATAATGGTATATCCCAAGGCTCAGCTACGCAGCTGAAGTGATGACGTCAGCTTGGATCTGCAAGGTGAGGAGGCGTGGTGCGTGAGACATGAACACCCCGATGGAAACCCAACTCATGTAATCTTCCCCTGTATATAGACCATAATTATTATGTGTCTGAACCAGAGTGATGTTACATGTAGTTGGATACGTCGCCTGTTCGGCAGAAATACCCTAGCAAATATTCCCTGCAGAAGGGCCTTAGCCTTTGCCTCTAACTTGTAACTCATCGGCTCTCTTCACGTGATTACAAGGTTGTTTGATTTTTTAGATCCTTCTGTCAGTCCGTGAAGTGCAAATATCAAATATGGCAGTATTCCCAAAATAAGAGAAAATATACTGGTAAGGCCCTTCTGCCGGGAACATTCTGCTAGGGTCCTTCTGCCGGACAAATATTAAAAAAAAAACATTACAAACGTTAAATTCTTACATCTAAATGTTATATGATTACAGTACTCAAAGTATTATATTAATAACCCGCATGCACAATGTTGACGAACGTGATGAATAACTGCGATATCAACCATTGATACGAAGATTACAGAGGCGAAGTATGACGTCACACCGGTTCATAAAATGCATACACAATGGACCGACCAATTGCAGTATGTTACACTCCATTTTTTCCACCAATATACAAAAGCCCCGCACCTAGTCATAATCAATCTGTCGTTCTCCAAATTATTTCTGAACGAGTTTGATGTCATCAATTCGGCTGTACGTTGTAAGGTGAGAATGAGTATGAAAATTGATCAAATTAAAATGCACAAAAATCATTGAACATTTGCCTACAAAAGTTTTAGGTAAACCAAAAAATCACACTGATGAGAATGAATACACTTCTTAACATACCCAAGGTTGATGTAATGAGTTCATCTTGCCATTCCTTTTTTTAAATTCTGTTATGCCGTGTTGTACAGTGTGTCCCAGAATAAAGGAAACCGGATTTCATGGCAAAATTATTCTATCCTAATTAATAATTTCCTCAATTAATTAGGTATCATTGAAAAGCCCTGTTCCTTTTCTTTCATTTGATACAAACATTATATTTCACCGTTCACGCATTATTGAATTAAAACAATTAATATTGGTGCTACCAAAATTTCATTTGCACGCGCATATTTCATTTTTAAGTGCATTTTAATGGTAGCACATGTACTTATTTTTGAAAAACATAAACATGGCATAAAAATTTACAATTTCTCCTTTTATCTGACACCTCTTGCATAAAGAATGAATAATGTATGCCGGAGTAACAGTAAAAGAATCTAAAAGCCATGCCTGTTTACGGCGGTGATTTTAGAACTGATAGCTATTTTGAGCTATTAGCGGTGATTAGAAGCAAGCTGACAAAGAGGTTAACGCACGGATGACTTCACACAATATCTTGCTCGGGGCACAACAATAGGCTCCGATTCATGTTCGCAGGGTAACTTCTGGGTTGCTGCATGGCTGCCGAATCTAGAAAACAGGATTAATGAATGCATTTTGGAACATTTCTGAAAACAAGCATCTTTTCAAATTGTCTTTTCTTACGCCTGCATTGCTCATTTTTCACAAATGGGGTATCATATGAAAGTAGATAAAACAGGCTTTTTAATAATGTCCTTTGATATTGAAAATATTCTGAATACATCCAAGGACGAGAGTTTGAATTTCAAATTTGCTCGTGCAAATGATTTTATACCTGTCTCCCTTCTGATTGTCTTTGCTCAGTCATGCGTGAATGAAAATCTCTGAGACTGGTATCAAATTAAAGAAGAGAAAATATGCGTTCTAACCATGTACGATTTTTTTGTCATATTTGTTATTAATATATAATAATATCTTCATCAATCTCGGTTTCCTTTTTTCTGGGACACACTGTATTTTCTCAATAATTTTCGGGACTTTCAAACCAGGTACAAGTACTTTATTTCGTTCGTATTTTTTCTTTCAACGTACTTCATACTCTCGTTTCACGCCCTATCTTCGATCGGATTTGTGCCTATCTCTCACGTGGTATTATAATTTCAGATAAAAAAATATACTCGAAAATTGAATACATAACGATTGATAAAATACTCGTTCTAAAACTGAAAAAAAAAACTAGACTAATAAGTGTTGACCAAAACAGTGAGGGCGTTGTTTCGTTATGGCACTTGCTCATTACACATGCACTCATTACAAAATACAGTACAATTCCGATTTTCTTGCTCGTTTAATGATGGTCAAATTAATTGAATAATTGCAGAACTAGATAATAACGTTTGAGCTAATTCATGTTCATCTATAGGGCCCAATGTGACTAATTGTTCTCGATTAATATTCGCAAGCGTTTATTCAGCGTTTCGTAGCAACGAGACAGTATCAAACTATTGCCAAGATAAATCGATCCAGTCTCCTCAAATATGCACAGAGACACAGACATGGCGTCTGCCTTCGGCTGACAAATGACTCGAGAACTTCGTCTATTTGAATAAACATTCATGTCGTCTGATGGTTCCGAGACTTAATGTAACATTTAAAGTTGCTTCTTTATGTCCTTACAAATATACTCTGCTGAGAAAATTACGTCATTCAGAAGATTATAAAGGGAGTAATTTTCTTCTCGAATCATGTTTGAATTTTAATTGCTAAATGCTCCTTCTCCTTTATTACATTAGCTTGTAT
>JZLH01S0173554.1:0-11597 GCA_001188425.1 Eucidaris tribuloides | reverse complement strand
GAAAGAATGCTACACATGCGATCATTAATTTCTTCAACATCATCCACAAAATGTTATTGGTGATTATTTCATGGGTTAGAACATTCTTTTTCCAACAAAATGATACCATGATCATTGATTTTGATTAAGGCGTTTGGATTCTAGGGCTTTTTTTCTGAGGCAATGTAATTTCCTATATTTGCTATTTTTTCAACTCCAGCGATCATCAGAACACCGAAATATTCTCGCGTAACGACTTGCCATGGAACAAGCTGCACTATCCAGGTGCAATGACAATGTAAGCCATACGTTACCATTGTCTGTCATATCAAAGCGAGGTATTCCAGTCGTCTGTCTCCCCGCTTATTCCATGGCACGCTGTTACGTGAGAATATGTTGGTGTTTCGAGGTTCGCTGGAGTTGAGAAAGGAACAAATTTCGGAAATTGTATTGCCTCAGAAAAATGACCCTAAGATCCAAACGCCTTACTCAAAATCAATCATCGTGGTATCATTTTGTCGGAAAAAGAATGTTCTAACAAATAAAATAACAATGGCATTTTGCTCAAGATGAAGAGAAATTAACGATCGTATGTGTAGCATTCTTTCTGGGCCACCCTGTATGGCATCTACAAATCTGGGTTATTTACTTAGGGTTTACTAATCTTGAAGAAAATGTAAACACACGATCTGACTTATCAAAACAGTCTTTAGTCAGATCGATGGATGTACGGTGTCCACTAACTCTTTTGGACTCAAGTCAGATTCAACATCATAAATCTTCCCCAAGTGTTATTACGTCCTGTCCGAGTAAATTCACCCAAAATCACTTGGGTCACTATCATTACAAGGTGTACACCATGCGCGTGTATGACCTTCAAAATAGACCCTGAACAGTAATTTTCTGTCCATCTCAAAACACCCTACACAAGTATTCAAGTCTGAAAAGATGCCCTTTTAAAGAAAACCTTCTGTTACAAGTATATCCCTTTTTCCTGATTTTGACATCCTTTTCACTGCACGCTGCACGCTCATACATCTCACTACCATTAAAAACAACCCTTTTTACACGTTTTTTTTCACACGCCCATTGTGTACACCTTGTAATGACAGTGCCCCCCCCCCCCCCGGGGCAAAAACTCTCAAAATAGCGTGTGACCCTAGGGGGGCCACCCATGTATAAATGTTGTGAAGCGATGCTCATGATTGTATCCAGTGAAATTCACTTCCGCCATACACAAATCACTCTGATGAACAGTCCATGTATGTTTTTAATATGAGCGTTGTTGGTAAATGAATGCAGCTGAAATGAGTCGAGTAAACAGTTGCAATCAAAAGTTTATCATCCACTGCGACCCAAAACCGATTGCCTGACTCACAGTCGGGTCGCAGTCATATCACAGTCCAATCGCAGTCTGATCACACTTGGAACACAGTACAATCACCGTCTAATCATAGTTGGATCGTAGTCCGATCATTCGGTGTGTGGTATTCTTGCCTTTAGTCACATCCTCATATCAATAAAATTAAAATAACAAAATGTTTATTTGGTTGTTCACTTAACTGAGTTGATCTGGGCTTTTAATCTTGATACTTTATCCTTAAATGTCAAAAGCAAAACTCAATTCTATTTCATTTTTTCCCCTAGCATATGGGAACTTTGAATAATATATGGTAGATATAATCACACAAAATAGTACAAAATACCTTTATCAGTTGAGGTGATCACGTGATCATAGAACAACAAATATATAACTTCATGGATAGCTTTATCAGCCATTCCACGTACATGTAAATGTCACGCATGTTTCATGCCACACAAGTCGCAAACAAGGGTATAGATCAAAACCAAGAAATATTGTATCTGAATCCATAGCTCTATCAAGCAGGGTTGGCCGGAGTGGGAAATACTGGCGGTAAAAACCGGTAAATACCGCCTTGATGATTTTGAAGGAAAATAGGAAATAGTGGGAAATACAAGGAAATACTGTGAAATTTACTTCTAGAATATTTTTAGGTATTGCCCATGTATTTCCTATGTATTTTTTAGTATTTCCCTGCACCTCCCCATACATCCTGGAATTTTACAGCATTTTCTAGTATTTCCCGGTATTACCCGCCTGGGTGGGAATTACTAGAATATCCCAGGAAATTGCCAACCCTGCTATCAAGTAAATCAATCATCTATACCCTGACATGTGACTCGTAAGACACAGCATGCGTGACTCGCGTGACACAAGTATGGAATGGCTGCTTTGCTGCTCTCCACTCAGGAGTATAAATGGGTACCTGGTAGGGTGAGAATGACTTGGTTTGTTTGGCTTGATGCGCCTTCTTGGCAGCTCACCTAGGAATACTCCCCAGGGAGGGGAAATGGTGCACATCTGTGTGCAGGTTAGTACTGTATCCCAGTGACCAGGGTAATAATATCCAAGCCCATTGAGACTGAGGTAATCGGTGATTATGCGCTATATGCCTCCGCAGTTCGCACTCCCATCCAACTGATGTACATGTAATTTGAAAAGCTTCAAGATACCATGGTAGCAAGAGAAATGGACTATTATTATTATTATAGCAAAATAGTACTTGGCAAAAAATGGCACACATAAATTGTGCTATTATTAATAAGTGGGTACTAACTAAAACTTAACACAAATACAGAAATACAATTAAAACTTCTAATGATAATATCATACAAAGTATTCCCTTACCGCAGGCTAATGATGAAGGTGGGAAATTCAAGACATATTGAAAACAATGCATCAACAACTAGAGCAGTTCGACTGCGCGCAGTCGATGGGTATGCCTCCGCAGTTCGCACTCCCATCCAACTGATGTACATGTAATTTGAAAAGCTTCAAGATACCATGGTAGCAAGACCAATTAGATGAATAAGCATAAGCCCATGTGACCCTTGACCAAGTTACAGTAACAATGAGCTCAATTCGGACATGAGGCCTTGTGACCTTTGACCTCTGACCTTTCAACTCCAAAATCGAATCAGTAAATTGGTGCCTTATATAAGATACTTCTCCCAAGTTACATGACAATCCGACCAGCCGCTCTCAAGTAATTGCGATAACGAGCCCGAATCAGATATATTTTAGGCCGTTGACCTTTGACGTTTGACCTTTCAGGTCCAAAATCTAATCAGTTTATTGGTGCCTTATAATACATACTTCCACCAAGTGGACATAAAAATCTGACTGCGTTCTGTAGTATCATGGTTATGAGCCAAATCAGACATATTTTAGGCCGGGTGACTTTGACCTTTGAGCTCCCAAAATCCAATCACTTTATTGGTGCCTTAATAATACATACTTCACCCACATTACATGAAAATCCAACTGACTGTTCTCAAGTTATCGTGGTAATTACGAGCCCAAATAAAACATATTTTAGTCTTTGACTTTGAGCCTTTTCAGCTCCAAAATCTGATCAGTTCATTGGTGCCTCATAATACATACTTCACCAAGTTACATGACAATCCGACCAGCCGCTCTCAAGTAATGGCGGTAACGAGCCCAAATCAGACATATTTAAAGGCCGCGTGACCTTTTGACCTTGACCTTCTACTCCAAAATCTAATCAGTTCATTGGTGCCCTCATAATACATACTTCACCCAAGTAACATAAAAATCTGACTGGCCGTTCTCAAGTTATCATGGTAACGAGCCCAAATCAGACATATTTTAGGCCCGGTGATTGCCTTTGACCTTTCAGCTCCAAAATCTAATCAGTTCATTGGGGCCTCATAATACATACTTCTTCTAAGTTACATGACAATCCAACCAGCCGCTGTTAAGTTATCGTGGTAACAAGCCCAAATCAGACATATTTAAGGCCCGGTGACCTTTGACCTTTGACCTTTCAGCTCCAAAATCTAATCAGTTCATTGGTGGCTCATAGTACATACTTGGTCCTAGTTACATCAAAATCCGATCGGGGGTTCTCAAGTTATCGCGGTAACGAGATCCGGTAACGGATGGACGGACGGATGGACGGACGGACGGAAGGACGGACGGACGGACGCACGGACGCACGGACGGACAACCCGAAAACATGATGCCTCCGGCAACTTCGTTGCGGAGGCATAATAAAAATGCAGTACCTGATGAACTGAGTCTCTTCTTAACAAAGAAATCCTATCAATGCAACACTCTGTACAATACTGCAAATTAAAGGCAAATTACACAACAAATGCTAATTTTGTCTGTACATAATACAAATACTGCAAATACCCAGTCATTATATTAATAGTACATTGATGATTGATAGTACAGTAATAGTACAATACGCAATGCAAGTAAGATACGATTTTGAGGCTAGAAAATATATGTATTGCTCCAATTATGACCAAACATACCCTTTGGAAATAATCAGTCCACAAAGCTAATGCTCTGTCAAAATACAGGCGACTCCCGTTATCACGAAGTCCTCAGGACCGGCAGTTTTCTTTCGTTGTATTGAAATTTTGTTATAATTGAAGAGTCAAAGTATATAAAGAGATATAGATAATGATTTTGGGACCTGAATTTTTACTTCGTTGTAACAGGAATTTTGTTATAACCGTGTTCGCTATAACGGGAGAGCACTGTACAGGTTATTCAGTGGTGTAGCAGCCGAAGGGGCAAGGGCCCCCCCCCCAAAAAAAAAACAACAACAACAACAACAAACAAAAGGAAAATGCATCAAACCAATGGGAAAATGTAAGGAAAGGCAGCACATTTTGGACTTAGTTACCAGGAATGTTTTGGCTCTGCCCCCCCCCCATAACAGGCACCTGTTACGCCACTGAGGTTATCAGAGCTTGATAGACTAAATGCCTGATAGACCGAATGCCTGATAGAGTGAAGAAGGCCATAGTTTGTACATGCAGGGTTCCCAGCATTTCAAGAAAACAAAATTCCCTGATTTTTCCCGGATTTTTCCCTGATGAAGTCTCAAAATTCCATGATAATTATTTCAACTCATTTCCAGTTTCACATGTTTTCCAATCCAATGGATGTTGTTTTTGATATGCAACAAAATATAACAGAGTCTGACTGACTACTTTTGATATTTGGGCCAATCAAAATTCCCTGACTTTTTTCCGATTTGAGGCATTTTTATCGAATTCCCTGACTTTTCCCTGACTGGAAAAAAGTAAAACAATTTTCCCTGATTTACCTGATGGGCTGGGAACCCTGACATGTTTCTTAAAATCTGCCTACTATCATTTTAATTGTGGAAATTGAATTATAACAATATAAAGAAGATGAGAGCTAGGTAAGTTAGTAGCCATGAAACCAAGTAATCATGCTTGTAAACCTAGATTCATGATTTTTGTCTATTACATAGGGATTCTCCAAAAGTATATACATGTACCAGTGCATTGCAAAGGTCGACACATCAGCACCATACCAGTATTTTTACAGCTCTTCATTTACATTTAGCAGTGGTAAAGACTGACAGGTAATTTGTTGTTGTATTACATAATACACTGCATATGATTTTTTGTCCCATTTTGGACTTTAATAAAGTTTATAAAAGCAAAAGAACAATAAAATCTCATTTATGCAGTGGACACGGGAAGTGCTGCATATCTTACAGACGTTTTGGTTTCTTTAAAAATGCGGGGAATTATTCCCATCTGTATCTTCATCAGTTGGCTGTTTTTATTGCTAAAATTGACAGTAGCAAAACCATCAGGCTGAAATGATACATGGTTTCTTAGTCTTCACATGTTACAATACATTACTGAAATATTACTGATTAAAGGACCGCTATCTAAAAATGATGGAATGTTGTAGCTCGTACTTAGTCTCCAACGGGTTAGTGCTAAACATCTTAGTTAACCCATTGCCTCTGAGCTTCTGAAACTCCAAAGGAGTTAAAACAGGCCACATCCAGTTCCCGTATAGCCAACAGGTTAAGCATACTTTCATGGATATGCTTACAATCGAAAGCACAGTTCAACACAATAAAACTTTAAAGAGCATTATACTACTGCACCTAAAATAACAAGACGAAAGAATTCTGATCCTATTTAGTAGATCCATAATAAACTTATATATTTCAGATTTGATTATATTGCATATATATATCATTTTCATCAATTTTAATGATTTGATATCTACAATGCTCACAGCTCAATTTATACAGATCTGTTTAACACAACTCATACTTCTACAGCAGCACATATCCCGTAAATTCTGAAAGTATAACCTGAATGTACCCCTCCCCCCAGGAAAAAAAAAAATCACACACATTTTACTTGCATAGCTTCTTTAAACTCTCAATACTATGCCATAGAAAACTATCCCACATTGAAAATAAAACATTTTTTACCACGAACAATCAATCCCCATATTTGTATAAACCAAACAAATTTGGAACTAACTGAAACATGAACAAGAACTTACACTGTAATAGTGCTTGGAAGGCATAGGCATTTGCAGGGGGTGTTTTTGGTGTTCACACAAAATGGGGTGTTTGACACCCATTTTTTCCGTAAAACAACCCCCTTTTTGGTCGTGCGTGACCATGAAAAATTGTGGAGGTAGGTGACTTTTCAGCAGCTGGCCTGACCATGACAATTTTCACACTTTGGATTTTTGGGGTTAGGAAATACAATGAAATTCAAATGTGGAAGAATGCTTCAAGTGATTTCATGAAAGAAGAGCAAAGTTTATGGCTAAAGATTTACAAATTTTGCCCAAACTGCACACTCACTGTGCATGCTGATGGAATAAAAACACTTAAAATTCATCACATCCCATCAGACTTTAAATAAAATAATTTCCTTTCAAGGATCTCTTTCCTCCTTTCCCACAAAAAATATTCACTACAAAGCTGTGGTGTGGTTTTTCATCCATCATTATCTACTTGTACCCCCCCCCCCCCCCCCGAAAAAAAACTCCTTATTATACCACTGCTACTCAATGTGTGAGATGTCCACCAACGTCCAGCCTCCCTTGCCGGTCCAGGCCTCAGCTCGGCATCGGGAAACCCGTTTGCAGGGTGATTGTGATGACGCAGACTGCTAGACCACGTCATTCTGTATTGATGGGCACAAGGAGTAAGAGCTGGCTCTGATGTATGGCACCGGCACTTGTTTTGCCTCATTAAGCATCCTGGGGAATTCAAAGAACAAGAAATCAAACAGTAGCAAATAACAAATAACATTCTATGCATATTTCCCTCTTTGATCCAATGATGACTACTGCAAATTTGACGAGGATACGGGAAGATAAAGTTTAATGAAAATGAAGTCTTTGCGACAGAAGAGGTTACAAATGGATGTGCGGTTAAAGAACATGTTTCAAAGAAAATGTCATCTATTTTCACTTCAGATTTGAATTTTAGGAGGAGACAAAAATATGATGTATACGTGTTGCCCCTAATCTAAATTTTCAATTTTTTGCACAAACATCACGTCATAAATTTATACGAGTCTTTTCAATAAATATTTCCTATCACCATACCATGTCTGAAGTGTGTCCGAACAGTAATTTATATATATCTGTGCCAAAATTTGTACTTTTTCTTTTCGCTGACTCTGTTCATGGCTTGTGGAGCATAAGGATAATTGTGAATAGGTAGCAGCCCACATTCATGAACCACGTTTGCAAAGTGCTTCCATTTCGTCTAGCATACATTCTGTAGCCAAATATCAGTTCTCTTGAAGGACACCTGCTTACTATATTTACCATTCAATACTAAACCACATATTTGTGGTTGCTCTTTTATCTTGGAATGTGGCTGTATTTACCCATCTAATGAATATGTTAAAGTAGAGAAAAAATATCAGCATTAATGAACTGGTGCTACAATGTCATAATGAATATTCATTTTGTTATGAATTTTTAATGAGATTTTAACTAGAATATTCATAAATTATCAAATGGCAAGGCTGTTGTTATGATGAGCTCTTGGGTTGTTCCACTTTTTAGTGGTGATGTATTGACTAATTGAGAACAATTTTTAGCGGACTGTTTTTCTTTTTATGTCATTTAAAAGTGAAGTTATTCAATCAAAATTATTTTTAGTCTTAAATTTCACAAGAAAAATAAGATCTTAAAATTTCACTAAATAATTAATTAATTAGGTGAATGTTTGACACATATTCAATACACATTACCTTTATATATAATTGACTATTCAGGATGTTGCCGATTTGATGAGAAAGAATTTTTTAGTGATTTTTTACTCTGGACAGGCTCTAGTATTGAATGAGGGATGCATATAATCAAGAAGCGATGGTTGTGATATGATGAAAGAAGTGTACTCCGTTGACAGTCCATGTGTTAGTAGGTCCATGGTTGGATTATACTCACATGCAAACTTTGGACAGTGGTAGAGCAGTCTCGCAAACGCCAGACACTGCGCCTCTCCTGGGGTCAAGACGTCGTACCAATTCCACGTGACCGGGCTGTCCAGTCCACCGCATCGCTGGACCAGGTTCGATAGGCCCACCTGATCCAGAATCCGTTCCACAGTCCTTCGTGATCCGGGTTATGGTTGTCGGAGTATCGGACCTTGGACGGGTAAGTCACCTGTCAATGATTTAACAGAGACACACACTCAGTAGCGGTAATTTCATGAGATTTCCCATGCAGGTTGTTTACTGGTGCAAAACGACCAAAGCTAGAGCAATTCAACTACGTGCAATCGTTGGGTATGCCTGACTACTGGTAGTAATTACAGTACAGCTAAAAAAAAAAGTCCAAACCTTGAGGTGGAATTTTCATAACATGCACAAGTAAAGCCAAGTGTCACATCAAAATGTTTACACTACATTCAGGTTTATTTCACTGTTCTGCTTTGTTATTCACTAAAGGAATATTGTGAAAGGTGCAAATTCCTATTGTAGATTTCCTTAGAATATGGAATTCTGTAGGGAATGAGTAAATTTCAAGCCAGGTGCAGATTCCAAGTTGTTTACTACGGTATTGTAGATTTCCTTTGAATTTGGAATTTTGTCCAGGATGTGTGTAAATTTCAAGCCACCTGCACATTCCTGTGTGTTTTTAATTAAATAGTAGATTTTACTTGTTACATCACATTATAATTTCTTACAGGGAGATCATTAACTTTTTGTTAAACGCTATGCTTCATAACTTCTGTAAATAAAGCTGGCAACACTTGAATAACAAACATATGCAGATGCAACACAAGGACCCCAAATCAGTTGTTCTAACCATGGTAAACAGAATAAAAAAGTACTTTTAGTCCGATGTGATTTTTTTCATGAAAAAACCACAATTTGACTAAGTGTAGTCAATGAGTATGCCTCTGCCCACTATCTACTATGTCAAATGGATCATAGTATATAATGATTAAAATCCACTTTTTTGTTCCGGGTCAACATAAAAGCAGTTTAGTGAGTTTTAAGTATGAAATCGTTTCATGTCAATTGACAGGCTTCTAGCCACAGGTGTATCCAATATTTTTTCTGGGTGGGTTGTGATCATAATTTGGGGTCTTTTTACAATGAAATATTCATTTTTATGGGTAGGATTATGATCATAACTTTTGAACCTTTTCACAATGAAATAACAGCATAACTTTTTGGACGTTTTCAGAGTGAAATAACAGCAAAATGCAGGGCTGCCAACTCTCACGCAATGAGCGCGAGAATCGCGCATTTTGGCTCTTTCTCACGCCAATATTTTGCTTGATTTTTCATGCATTTCTATGTGATCTCACGCAATTGGACTCGTCTGTTTTATCAATTGGCCTATGGGAGTCTCATGCTATGTACACTGGAAAAACAATGTATTTTTTTTTCAAATATCATTGTGAAAAGGCCTCCAAAAACATTTCCTTGGAAAAATATGTTGATTTGATATATATATATATAATATATATATATATTATATATTTATAGATATATATATATATATAATATTTATAATATTATATAATATATATATAAATTATATTATTTTTTTTGGGGGAGTGTCATACAACCCCTCCAACTGATGCTACCCCCCCTGTTTTGGTAATGTTCCATCGGTGAGATAAGCCTTCTGAGGTAGGAACATGATATCTGACCGGCTGATGCCCCTGTGGCCTATGGTCCCACACGTCACCGGCCACAGACCGTGGAGAACTCTTAGCAGGGATGTCTTTCCGCTCCCTGTCGACCCCGTGATGAGAACGTTTCGGCCTTCCACTATCTCAAGAGTTAAATCTAGATGGAAAATAGCAAGTATTAATTAAGTCATCATTATCATTGTCATCATTACTATCATTCACCAGTGTTATCATCATCATCACCATTATCACAACCATCATCATTATCATCATCATCATCATTACAGTCCCTCAGTTATGTCATGACAAGATTATTTTGGCCTTACAGTTGTATCTCAAGAATCAAATCTGGATGGAAAATATAAGGAACAGTGAAAACACCATCACTGCCATTGTTATCATTACCCCCACCACCACCATAAAATTGTCACCATTGTCATCATCATATCATCATCACATCATCATCACCACAATTATCATCATCATCAGCACTAGCATCATTGTCTTCATCATCATGAATTGTCACCATCATCATCAGGATCATCATTACCCTCAATACCATCATTATCACCACCATCATTATCATCATCATCACCATCACTACCAACACTATCATCACTATCATTGTCACTATTACCATGATCATTATTACCACCGTTGTCACCACCATCATCACTAGCCTCGACATAATCAGCACCATCACCATCATGATGATCATCATCATAACCCTCAATACCATCATTATCACCACCATCATTATCATCATCATCACCATCACTATAAACACTATCATCACTATCATCGTCACTATCACCATGATCATTATTACCACCGTTGTCACCACCATCATCACTAGCCTCGACATCATCATTACCATCACCATCATGATCATCATCATCATAACCCTCAATACCATCATTATCATCACCACCAACTCCACCACCATCATCATCACCATAAACATCATTATTACCATCATCGTCACCAGCATCGTCATTTTTATCACCGTCACCATCACATCATGACCATCACTATGATCACCACTATTATCATCATCATCACTATCATAATCATCACACCATCACTATCACCTTCATTATCACTATCATCATCACCATCATCATTATCGCCATCACTACCATAACCATCACCATCATCACCATCATAACCATCATTATCATCATCCCCTTTATCATCATCACCATCATCATCATCACCATCATCATCATTATGAAATGAAATGATGATGATAGAGTGCACCTCTGAAGATTTGCCAACTTGCAATGATGAAGTCAGCCGGCTGGAGCTTGTCCAAACTCTTGAAAAGGTTCTTTTTTCTTTCGATAATGTGGTGGTACAAGGTGTAAGGTATTTAAACCTCTTTATCTAATCCCTTGGAAAAGACAAAGCCATCAGTCTCTTGTTGACACAAAACATTGGAAAACATAAATTATTACACTTCTTTCCAGTCCCTGTTATCATTGGTGATGGCAATTTAACCCGTTACCTGCAAGATTTTGTAATTTCCATAGAGTTAATACATAGCACAGCAGGTTCACGTAGCCAACAGGTTAACAAAACAGTGGAACCCCGTTACAA
>JZLH01S0173542.1:37012-48093 GCA_001188425.1 Eucidaris tribuloides | reverse complement strand
TTTTTATTCTAGGGTGTTTATTTGTCCATATGTACACCACTATGTAGTTCAGATATCAAAATTTGACATTTTTTTTAAATTGAAGCTCCACAATGTTAGCCTATCACTTTAATGATTTTAGCAAAAGTAGTATTAGCTGTAGTAGTTGTAGTAGATTGAAGTAGTAGTAGCAGTAGTAGTAACAGAAGAAGTAGAATTTCTACTATGACTGCAACTGTTGACTGGAATCTTTGATATTATTAGTACCAATGATATTGTCATCAAAGTATTTAAGGACAGAGACCAAGAGAACATATTTGATGGACAAATATACATGGATTATTTATTTTCATTTAGACTCTAGATCTCCTGCAAGCCCTCTGTGTCATAGAAGGCTACCAGTTCTGTCGACTTGATGGACAAACACCCACCGCCAAACGACAAGCCATTGTGGAAAATTTCAACAGCAGTTATGCCAAAGAAAGTAAGCAACCTGTAACTGACAGATTTACAGATAATAACAAGCCTAGCGATTTTACACGATATATTTATAATGTGTGTACGTTTCTTAGATATTCTGCAAAAAATTAAAAACAAATAAGTGAGAAATTTCTGGATAAAAAAAAAAACATGTTCATGTATAAAGTAAGGATCATTGTAATGTAATATTTTATATATCGCATATATGCAGGTGGGTCTAGCAAAATCCCACTGTCTCCCCCACCCCCCAAACAGAGAGATGATTGAACATTTTCTGAACTAATATGAAGTGTAATTTCTGGTTTTCTTGTGTTCTAGCAGATGCATTGTCGGAAAAAATTATTCTTTTTGAAAAAAGGTGTTGATCAGTAAATCTCCAAAGAAATCATTTTTGCTTTCAACATTTTTAATCTGTCATCTAACAGCCATTTTCCTGCTCAGTTCCAAGGCAGGAGGGGTGGGCCTCAATCTGATTGGTGCATCTCGACTCCTCCTCTATGACATCGACTGGAATCCAGCCAATGACCTGCAAGTAAGCATATGGCGCTAACAATTCATTTTACTGTGAAGTTATATATTTTGTTGCCAAGTTAACTTTCAGGTTAACAAATCTGTAGATTACATATTTCAAATTTTACAAGAGCTGAGAGTCATATGGAAATATCTATCCATTGCTTGTTGTGGCACAAATTATTAGCTTGATCTAAATGTGAAATTTACTGTATATACTGTATATACCACCTACATACATCAGAAATCAGGTGATGAGATGGGCGGCTGTTCGAAACCTCAGCACTTACAGGGATAGTGAACGAAAGGGAAACAATATCTGATTTCAATATTTGTGCCTGGGGTTAACAGTAGTTTTCTTGATCCACTTCCAATGTCATTGTGTGTTAGTCTGTAAATTCAGATCCATCAAGTGATTATCATGTGATGAATAATTGTGATGAATCACAATTCTTCCATTTGGCTTGTCCAGGTGTCATAATCAAATCTTGCACAGAGGAAGCATTCCAAACTATTTATGAATTCAGTACTATGTTGAAGAAACAAATGAATGTAAGAAACTTACTGCAATTGTCTTATATTTGTCTATATTGCAGGCTATGGCTCGTGTGTGGCGTGATGGCCAGAAGAACATTGTCCACATCTACAGGTTGATCACTGCAGTAAGTAGTCAAATTGCAAGTCAAGGTTTGTAGGTTTGTTCAGTCTAACAAATTTTTCATCAGTCTTTCACAATGACACTTCAGAGAACAAAACACAACTGTCCTATTGAAAATTATTTTGACATATTGTTATTATTAAATGGACAGCAAACAGATCATTATGTTCAAAATTTAATGATAAACTGTACTAATAAAATGTCTATAAAATGCAAAATACTGGGGTCATCCCTTAACTTTATACAGTGGAGCACCCCAAACTTGGTCAAAGAGAGAAATTGGCATATCTGTTTTTGTAGGCATACTTGATTATACATATCAAATTATCTATTTACATTGAGATTCTGAGCGTTTCATTCTATATCAAGTATTCAGTATATGATATATTAATCAGCATCACCATCAATAGCATTTAAAATCTCTTTCCCATGCATTGAGATTGGATGTTTTATTATTCTTCTCCATGCTTTCCTGGTCCGTGGCATCCACCCGAGTGAGACACACTCTAATGCCTACTGCCAGTGTGTCTTTCCAGGGGCCTATTGCATAAAACTCTAACCGAAGAAAAACTCCATTTATTTTAACCATTTTTTTTCCTATGGTAAAATGGTAAAAATCACACTAACCAGAGTTTTTATACCTTAACCCTAAAAGGGCTGGGGGGCGGAATCCGCCCCCCCCCCCCAGACATTTCGCGCAAAATGTCTGCGACGCGCAAAGCAGTTGCCACGACGTTTCATGAGTTTATTCTCTCGAATGTCACGCATGTTTTGAGACCAAATTTGCGATGTCCCGGTACACGGTTCCCAAGTTACGTAACATTTTTTACTTGCATGTCACCCCAAAAATCGCTCAAAAACATGATTTTGTGTACATTTCCAATACAAAATGTGTTTTCAGTCAAAATTCATAAATGTATGATTATTTTTGCTTTTATTGGTCGAAATTAATTAATTTTGTGCTGTTTATGACCGCTAAAGTGTCCCCAACAATTTTCATCAAAAAAACAATAGAAAACGAAAGGTTGAAAAAACAAAGAAATACATAAGAAATTTGAAAAAACAATAACATACATAGGAAATCAATTTTGATTCTGGATTTTTTTCAAGTAAACTTGTTAAAAATGCTAAACAGAGTGTCCAGACACAAAAATTAGCAGCGTTGGAGATTTAATTAGTGATTTACAGCTTAATTATGATTTTACGTGTAAATTAGCATAATTAATTGATATGAAATTAATTCCTGGTAATTAACTATGCAGTTTTGTAGATTACGTGATGGGTAACGTGCGTGCCGATTTTCGGCGTGATCGCGCGATCGACGGCCGAGATCTCAGGGGGGGGGAACTCACCCCCCCCCCCCAATATAGCATAACCAAAAAAGCCCAGCCTGATTAGGGTTAAGTTTTATGCAATTGGCCCTATGTCTTTCAAGGTCTGCCATGTAGTCTTGAACTGGTCACTAATAAGTTCAAAATCTTCTGTAGCCAATGCTGTTACCTCTCTTTAATTACCACATGCCTGTACCACCTCATTCTATTGGCCCTTATCTCATTTGCATATGCTGACATGCAGGCCCTTGAACTCTGTGAGTTCTCCACTCCTTTTCCTGTTGTAAGAGAGGTCCTACACACCCTACTAACCATCTCCATCTTGGCCTACTTTAACTCTTAATATACCAGAAAAATGACAACTCCATGAACATTGTGTGTATTGTGTGGTGCACATTTGCACTTTTGGCACAGTAAGGGCAACGCACACTACACAATCAGTCTACAATCCGATTTCGGAAGAAAATGGAAAAGTGTTTGATATAAACAGTTCAAGACATCATAATTTGTTTATTAAGGTTCTGAATAGTCATACATACTATAGTACAATTGAAAATATGGCCTGTTTTGAGCTCTCTAGTCGGAGGAAAAGCGCTCAAATCGTAGTGACATGAAAGTAATCCTATGATTGTCTACAATTTGAAAATAATTTTGTTCTTACTCTGATTGCAAGGCCGACAGCACACCAAAATCCCATTTTAATATTCACACTATTGTTCAGAATCTGAATCTAATAAGTTCTGTGAAAATACCCATATTAAATGCTACTGCGAATTATTGCCAAAATGGGATCGTAGTCGATCGTGTAGTGTGTGGTGGTCCTAAGAGTTAAAATCTGACCGCTTGATGATTTCATATGAAATATCAGGTTTCTACTTTCTATTTCTCTACATTACAGGGAACCATAGAGGAGAAGATCTACCAACGTCAGATCAGCAAGCAGGGACTGAGTGAGGCAGTGGTGGATGCCAAGGCCCAGTCTACCATCAAATTCTCTCTGGAAGATCTCAAAGTAAGCCTTACAATTTTAGTCTTACAATGTCGGTAACAAGACATGACGTATTAACTGTCATATTTATATATCTGATGTACTAGCTGACCACGATATCTTAAGTAAAGTTTTATTGTTTTCATTTTGTGTTTTGTCACAGGGCTGCCAACTCTAATACATTTTGCATGGGGGGGGGGCCGAGAGGGAAAAATCACAATGTTATCTGTGTGGCAAAGGGGTAGTAGTAGTAGTAGTAGTAATCCAGGTTTTAAATCTGGTTTAGTCCCCGACTACGTGGGTGGCCGGATTCACCTCGCACTCACAGAAATCACCCTCACCCTCTCCCTCCACTTTACTGTATTCGGCGCATCCTCCCTCAACCCAACCTTCCTACTCTCCTCCACCACTTGCTTCTTCCATGTCTTCTTCGGTCGCCCCCTTCCCCTCTGACCAGCCACCTCAAACTCAAGCGCCCTTCTCAAAACATGATCAACATCCCTCCTCAACACATGTCCATACCAACATACTCTGTTCGCCTTCGCCATCTGATCCACCGTCTCTTCCAAACCCAACATCTGCATCAAAACCTCAGTCTTCTTCCTGTCCATCAGCTTCACACCACACATCGCTCTCACCATTGCTCTCTCAGTCCTCAGAATCCCCGTCTCGTTTTCACTCAAACACTACGTTTCGCTCCCATACAGTATCGCCGATCTCACGCAACTCCTATAAACTAATCCTTTCATCTTCAGAGGAAACCTTTTCCCATATAACAACTCTCCGCATTCCCTAAACTTCACCCAAATCTTGCCCTTGCTGTCACAGCTGCCCTGCACCCTCCACTCACACTCACCCTGTCCCCCAAGTATGAAAACTCTTTCACCGTTTCCACCTTGTCACACAACTTTTCAACATGTTCCACCATCTCTCCTGGTCCTTTCTCACATTTTCCGCACACAAAATCTCTTGCCAGCCTCGGGGTCACTCTCTTCATCTTTGTGCATCTCCCATGAATCCATTTCCCACATTTTCCACACAACACTGAATTCGCCCTTACCCTCTTTTCATATATGCCATGCGCAATTCAGCCTTCGGGCTGCCAAGCATGAGCTATGTATACCGTTAATAAATAAATAAATAAATAAATAAATAAATGGGTCTACCTTACTCACTGATACTTCTTCCTCTGCTCCACTCACCATCATTTTCATCTTTCCAAGGATTACCTTCAAACCCTTGCTCTCAAAAGCCATCTTCCACTTCCAGAACTTTTCCCTCATTCCCTCCAACGTCTCACTCATCAAAACCAAATCATCAGCATACAGCATCTCAGTCATCAAACCTTCTCTTGCATTCTCCGCAACCACCTCAATCACAATTGCAAAAATCAGTGGCGATAACACAGAACCTCGATGCTCCCCCACTTTCACCTCAAACTCCTCAGATAACTCTGACCTCACCCAAATCTAACTCTTGTTTTAGCTCCTCCAAATTTAAAATGGTTCATGCGATCCTAGATATCAGCTCCAAGGGTCAAAATGCTCTATGGGTGCCACAGAGATGTTGCACTACATGTACCTCAGGTTAGCCTCATGCCCCCCCCCCCTCCCATATTTTTTTTTTTTTCGTTTACATTTCTATTCTCACACATTTTTGACCCCTCAGTTATATCGTTGGCCTATGGGAGGCCTGCACAAATTGATTCACACAAATTGGCAGCCCTGTTGTTACTCATAATGTAAATGTATAGTTTTGTATTGGATCTGTTTTTAATAAATTGTGGAAATAAACTTGAATTGAATTGCTACTGTGTCAGAAAGTGAGCTACATATTTTATGTTGAAATAGATTATCCTGTATCACATTCCCCATAACATATGATATGATTGCATCCCTAGGATCTCTTCACACTACATGAGGGATGCCCCTGTATCACACATGACATGCTAGAGTGTGACTGCCTGGCTACTGAAAAGCAGAATACAGAGTGCCCTCAACCAGCTGCTAAGAGGTCATGCCAGCTTGGACAGCAACAGCCACAAAAAGCTAAGGTACTTATAAACAATACTTGAAACATAACTATATCTTAGCTTTAATTAGTGTAAATCATAAATGGCTTTTTGTACAAAGAAGAAAATACACTCAATTCCAGATTTTTATGTATTTTTCAAGAAGTTTGAAGCAGTACAAATTGATACAGATGACATGTATTAAGTTAATAATTACAATTATTTTGTTAAATAATTGGTGGAAATTGTTGTAAAACGTTTTGAATTAATGCAAAGAATATCGTCAAAACTACCAGTGAAAATCAAAAGGAATTTATTGGAAATACACACAAACACATACACATATATTGTTATAATTGTGAGTCATTGGTCTGTGCAAATTGGTTATATCAGATATCTCAATACTGAGCTCATGTTATATATATATTCTATCATTTAGATCATTATATATATTTTGGTTCTGATGGAGCTTTTACAAGAGTACACATTACAGTATTTTCTGTGAGGGAAAATTAACTGTAAATAGTGCATGTACAGCTAATTATTTTTGGTAATGTTGCTTTTTCCTTTTGAATCTTTACAGACCAATTTATCAATGGGACAACTGCTAGAATGGAAACACTACCCTGCACCAATATCAACTGAATTCCAGGTAAAACCTTAGTTACAATTTTTATAGTCGGTTTCTTGTTTGTGGTTTGTTGCAGCTTTATTTTTTGTTTAGTAACAAAATGTGAAGCAAAACATCAAATTTTCAGTGTAGTGCAATGTTATTTTGTCAGATTTTTAGTTTAGCACTTGTAAGTAGTTGTTTTCCCCAAGAAACTCTGCATAGAATAAAAGCAATACAACTTACAAGAATGATTGGTACAAAGCACAATTCATATCATAAAAAAAAATGGTATAACCCCCCAAAAATATGAGGTGCATGATAAATGAACATGTTAAGAAGAAATAAAAGCAATATTAGGAGCAAAGGTAAGTAAAAATCTGGCAAAGTTCACCCAAAGGTGTTTCAGTTTTATGACACATGACTGTATAGTACAATTTCTTTGAAATCAAGCATGAGAATTCCATATTACAGGCCCTTAGCACTGAAAAGATATTATATATTCTCATATGTTGTATAAGAAATAGTCTGCTTTGTTTGGTTTATATACATGATGTAACCAGCAAATCTTGCCATAAAGAATATGCATAAATGATAAATGGAAATTTTAAGTGATAATACATTGGAGTTTATTTGCAAACTTGTCCATTTATATTTCAAACATAAGCAAAATTTATGAGTGGTGTAGACATTTATAGTAATATTGTGGACCATTTTTTTTTTATGTTGATAATATTTTGTCATTGGAAGTGTGCACTACATGTATCACAACATGAATAACAGTATGCTATGAAAAAATGATTAAGTGAAACAAAGAAATATATTTTAAATCTCCAAACACTTTAATATGGAACAGTGAAGAATTAGAAGAAAAATGATATCAAACTTAATAACCAATTACCACTTACATCCAACATTAATTGTGATGTAAGTTTTGTGTGAAATAGTCAGGAATATTTCTTAAAGTTAACCATTAAAATGAAATAGAAATATAATTTCCATGTTATTTTCAAGATGTAAAGAGTTATTTTGATATTTATATTATAGATTGGTTTGATGTGAATAATGGACACCTGTCAATCATATTTTATCATTTTACCGTCATCATCTTTTCAGGATGATTTCTTAGTGGAGGCAAGAGAAAGGATCACCTTCATCTTCCAGAGTGAAACCAACATGGTGGAAATGTCGACTGCTAATTCCACAGCCTGATGGACTCGACTAGCAGTCATTCAAGTTTCAAAAATACCAAAGATTAGAATATAGAGCTGTATATCACTGAAAACGGATTGAGTGAATAAAAATATCAACTTAAATGATGGACTGCTGTACTCTTCTTTGACTGAAGCAAGTGACAACACAGAAATATTTTTAATCAAGTCAAACATAAAATTAACACTTAATGTTCGCACAAATGGATAGTCAAATGCATCTTTCACAAGATGTACAACATCTTACCAAAATTATAGTTACAGGTGTATCCTACCAGTAATAGCTTTTTTTTTTGTTACAAATTTGTCAGTTACATCCTTATACCAAAATTAATAGACAGTGTTGTATCTAAGAACAAAATACAAGTGGAAGCCCCCCCCCCCCCCTCCCTTTTCCATTCTCCTTTGGCATAATGTAGCATAAAGTCTTTGAGTGATATTATTAAGAATTTCTGCTAAGCAGACTTACTTGCTTTCTTGACCACTGGTGCTATACTGTACAATTTTGGTTTCAAAAAATGAGGCTCAACAATATACCATAGCCTATTTTATACTAAATCTAAAAAGTTATCAATCTAAAGTTTACAGACATGTCTGATGCTGATTTTTACCCCCCCCCCCCTCAAAACAATGGAGGAGAGGGGGAAATATATATTTTTTTTCTCTCTACTATCTGGCATGATATGCTCAAAGCACTTCAGTCTTTTGCAGGAGAATGTTAAATCAGCTGATTGGAATTCTAAGTAGTAAGGTCATTAATCACATGAAATAATTATGGTGAAGTGCATGTATCTGTGCAGTTGCAAAATGAAATTAATTACATGGAATGATTCTATGTACTTTATCAATGTATTTTATCAATCCATTAACCTTAATTTTTCACAAAGCAAAAGATAGTTTGACAGAATGAAATGAATGTCGTATAATGTTTCCCTGCATTTATTATTTGCAATTTTCATTACATATTGGGTAAATTTTGACAAATAAATGTCAATTTTGATATCAAGTTAATTAGATCTTATAATACATTCCACTATTAAACAGAGTTTTTCTGAATTGAAGCAACTTTTGACCACTACCTCCCTTCATTACCATTGTGCAATCAACATCACAAGAGTAGTCGAAATGAGAGCAGTCAGTTTTCTTGCATTTAAGCGTAAAATTTTGTTCTTAAAAAAATACACCTTTTATGCCAAAGTACTTGAATTGTGTGAGTTACCACAGTACTAAATCAATATTTGTAGTACTTAAAACATTTAAATATTTACAGTGTAACCCTATTTAATTATTTATGCATTTGATGTTTGGATGGTATAAACCATTCTACAGTAATATCTTCCATGTAGCACATTATTACATTAAGTAAATTTGGTGGAAGAAAGTAGATATTGACCAAATTTTACTCAAACATTGTTTGATTTTGCAGTTACACACATTCCAATGGACTTCTGGACGAGTATATTTGTTAATTAACAGAATGTAACTCCAAGGAAAATATCATCAAAGTATATTTGTTAAGATTAAAATTCTGTACAAGTTTATAAGTAAAAAAGTATAGTGTAAATTGTGTCAGACATTGTACTTGAGTCTTAACCCATTCAAGTCTGGTAATAAATACATGTATACTTGTCCCGAGGTCCATGGGAATGTGCATTACAGCAAAATCAAACTGTCTTTAAGGGGTTTATTCCTATAAATGTAGCCTGAATTCACTGATGTCCATGTTTTATATCCGTTTAAAACTTGGTGCTTTCTACTGAAGATACGAAATATGGCCTGTCACTACAAACAATTTGTCAGAAATAAATTATTAACCTGTTAAAGACAGTTAGATTTTGTATAGAACACATTTCCCATAGACCATAAGGCACAAAGCACTGTCACACCTAAACAATGTGGCTGGCCAAAGCAATACCAAAGCAAACATTTGTTGATTTTCTCATACCTGCCAACCTCCCGACATGAAAAGTCTTACTGATACAGATAAAAAATTTATTTATAAAGATACACAGTACTGGTATATGGAAAATCTTTCATCAAAATTTCACATTTTCCATATCAGCCTGAGAGTTATTACATTTGTATAATTGGGACTAATTCACTTCATATGCAATAAAAAGTTGAGGAATTGGCAGTTTAAGTACCCGACGGAGTAAGCTCCGTTGCTGCAGTGTGTATGGCAACAATTAACATAGTCCCACATATAGATGTCTGTGTTAGTACTTTGTCAGCAGTGGGGATTTGTGTAACAGATATGTCCAAAACGAAGTGTTCTGTTGTTTTCAACTACTCTCTCCTGTACTATAGTAACATTTTTAGACTACCATCTATTCAGAGAAGGTATGAAAGCAGTTGATATTAAAATGTTGTTTCCTGCAAGTTATCAACCAGTACTGTGTATTCTCTTTAATGCAAATTGAAGGTAAAAATCTTACTACGTCAAAATCACATAGTATAAGTATACTGCACATTGTTTAAAAAATCTTATTTTTGTTATCAGAAAATCTTATTCTGTGGATTTGGATGATGAAAAATCTTACTAAATCTGATAAAATCTTACTGGTTGGCAGGTATGTTTTCTGGGATCAGTACTAGTTCGGCAGTGCAACAGTATGACAATGGTGAGAATGCTAATACATCAGCAGGACCAGTATATGAGGCCATCAGAGAGCTGCCGATCCATTACGGGGTGCTACAGGTGCTCTACCAACGTTAATGATGCCATACCAGAGTACTGCCGTTGTACTACCAATGAGGTTGCACTACTCGTTTCAGCAGCACATCAGCAGAAATATTTGAGCACGTTAAAAAATTTCTACCATCGCCTGCCATTGCTAATTTTGTCACCAATGTTCAGTCGATGTCTCGACGATGTACTACCGTTCTTACCAATGTGATACTGCTGCGCAGCTGAACTAGTCCTGATCCCAGAAAATGAACAAATTTTTGCTTCGGTATTGATTCAGCGAGCCACATCAGTTAGGTGTGACAGTGTCTTCAAGATGAATATATTTGTAACCTGAATGGATTTTTAAAAAAATGTTTTGTGGTCTCCAAACAAAGAAAGTATGTAGTAGATTTAAAATGATATACAGGGTGGCCCAGAAAGAATGCTACGAGTATGATTGCTAATTTCTTCAACATTCTCGGCAAAATGTCATTAATTTTTATTTCGTTGCCTAGAACATTCTTTTTCCAATAAAATGATACCAAGATCATTGATTTTGAGTAAGGCGTTTTGATTCTAGGGCCATTTTTCGGAGGCAATGCAATTTCCCAAATTTGCCAATTTTTCAACGGCGG